>NCKU01001214.1:0-27778 GCA_003675995.1 Dinothrombium tinctorium | reverse complement strand
AATGAAATTAATGAGCTTAATTTTCATTTTCTTTGCGATATTCACTGTTGACTGTGAAGATCAGTTTCAACGAGATTTGATTGAAAAATCGAGAGTAGAAGGAGGTAACAGAAATGATGTGTCTCTTATTATTGGTGCGATGAGTGTGTTGAAAAACAATGAGAAGATAGCAAAAAAGCTCACTGAATTGGCTGAAGAATATATGACAGCGACTACACCTGCAGCGAAGACCGAGGTATATATAAGGGGGTTCCCTATTATTAAACAATACCAAGCCGAACTTGCTGCAAAATATCCTGGAGAAGCTGATAACTTATCTGCACTTCAACGAATTCTTAACGTATATCAAGCAAATCCATCTGTTTTCAGCAGCGATGCGCAGAGACAAATTATTTTAGCATCATTGTTAACTTGGGGTTCTGCTGAAGCTGGAGCAGATAATAGTCAAGATGCAAAAGTACAGAAGAAATTAATTGAAGATGTTGCTAGAGTTTTGAGCGAAAAAAATGGAGAACAATTAGAGAAGGAAACTGACTTATCGATTACTAGCCTGATTGAGAAACTTTTTAATGGTGGAAAGTTTTCGGAAAATGAGCATAGAATTGAGAAATATACAAATGCTCACTTTTTAGAGCTTGTTCAGAAACATCTCAGAGAATTGGCTAAAGCTGCAGGTAAAAAGCCACCGCCCATAAACTCACAAGACAAACATGTAACAATTTAACCAATCTGTTAATAAATTTTGAGTTTGATCGGCTATATTCATCAGGACTGGATCTTTTGGATTTTTCATCACCTTTTAATTCTTGTTTTTTTCCTTAAATTTGTTCTTAAGCTAAATGAGTGTTATTTTAGAAATTGTAATTTCTATCTGCTTCTTTGTGATGTCAAACTATTCTTATCACTTAAATTTTCAATAAATTTGATATGATTAACGTAGAAAATTGATTTTGTCATCGTTCCGTGCACTGAATAAATCATTAAAAAAATACAGAGTGTATCTTATAAAACACTACGATTTTAAACTTAATTATTTCAAAAAAGTGTAAAGAAAATGAAATTTCACAAATACATTTTTCAGGTATTCTTACGATTGGTGTAAACAAAAATTTTACGCCAAAATAACGCATTCGGACAAAACCCGCATTTCTTAAAATGGTGTTGAATAAAGAACAACGTGTTTTTGTGATAAAAAATTTACAAGTTTAAAAGATTAGTGCTTAAAGAGTTCAAACATGCTTATGGTGATGAAAACATCCCTGTCAAGACATCAGTAACAGTTTTATTTTGAAATTTGAAGAAAACGGCGCGGTAAATAATTTGCCGCACATCCGAAAAAAAGACGATCTTAACTCTCGAAAAGGTAAGTGAAATTAAACAAAAATTTGAGAGAAGCCCAGCAATGTCTATAAGAAAATGTGCATATGAGTGCGATATCAGTAAAACATCAATGCAGAGATCGGCGCGCGAAATCGGAATGAAATCGTACCCGCTTAGCGCGGTTCAAGCGCTAGAATCTGAAGACCGGTCAAAAAGAGTTTATTTTTGTGATTGGTATTTATCATTTCGCAAAATGGAATCAGATATCTTAAATATCTTATAGAGAAATCTTAATCTCAGGTGAAACTTGGTTTCACCTTTGCGGATAGGTGAACTCAAAATTATAGGACAGGGGCTTCGGAAAACCCGCATTAGACAATAGAGGTGCCTCTGCATTCGGCAAAAGTGGGAGTGTGGTAAGTATTATCTTATAAAAGAGTAATCGGGCCCATATTTTTTACGAAAACAATAACCGCACTGCGATGTAAAGAAATTTTTCGCGGGTAGTCGGAAAAATTGCTATTTTTCACCAATCAAAAATCTTTTTCCGACAAAACGGAGCCCCTGCCCATAGATCTTGTGAAATACGAGACTTTCTTAAACAAACTTAAATAAATTAATAGGAATAGGTTTTGATATCAATTGACCACCCCACACCCTTGATTTAACCCCTCTTGAATTTTTCTTGCGGAGATTTTTAAAAAATCGATTCTTTATGAATTTGCGGAGCGAAATTTTGAAAAACATAATTGACATTTCTTCAGAAACTCATGAAATGTATTCAAAAGTCTTTATCAACGGGTAATTCTCTGTAAATCTGAAAACGGGTTGCATTTAAAGCACATTTTGTAAACACATTCTTTACTGAGCAAGGTTTCATTATTCATAATAAGTAAAGTATTTAATCTTTTCTTTATAAAGTATTTTTGTTTTAAAATCGTAGTGTTTTATAAGGTACACTCTATAAGTTTCCTCAACATTTTTCTTTTGCTGGTTAATTGTTTTCCGTAAAAAATAATTATGATATTCGCTATATTTAGTTGTTACCAAGCTTTTGCATTGCTAGTTTAGATATTTTTTCATAAGTTCAAAAAAGAATACAAAATTGCTTCAAAAAATTATACTATCTAGAGTAAAAAGAATGCAATGCTTTAAAAAACAAGCCGAGGTGAATTTACACAAAGTATTTTTGGCAGGATAGGGTTTCGAGATTTCCCGAAAATCACTTGTCTTGCTAATTTTCCGTAAAAGCATTATGTGATATTTGTTTATATAAAAACGATGAATAGGCGTTATTTTATTTTCCCTAATTTTCCCAAAATAATACTTTTTACCCAAAATTCCCGAAAACTTGTTTTTATTCCCGAAAATCATTTTTCCCGACTTAAAACGAACGAGTTTTGTTCTTCTATTAAAAATGTTTCTTATGACAAAATCTATTCTGAAGTAGCTTTTTTGAGACAAATATTCATCTGTGCGAGCTTAAAAATAATTTGAAATTAAATTTATTGAAAAACTAGAGTCAAAGTTTAGAAATCGTCAAAGTTATTGAAAGTTGACAGACAAGTTTGTTGCGTGCCACAATACCACTCACTTCATCAACACTCACAATAAGAAGAGTAGTGCTTCAGTTCATACGCTACTTATCGAATGAGATGAGCTTTTAAATCCAAAAATCGATTCATTAAACCTGTCGGATTGTCTTTTACAATTGTCAAGATTAGAGAAGTGACTGAGTTCAAATAAAAGTAAATTTTGTCAACATAATTAAAGCATCGGCAATTATTGAATCTGTAATTTCATCTATTGATAGATAATGAAATCAAGATTGAAGGGTGAATAATATTAATTAAAATATCAAAATTAATTACTGGAGTAAAATTGAAAAATAAAACTCATAACTCAAGTCATATTTTTTGCTTTATTTACTGAAATTATAATAAATGTCTCATGTACTAAAATTCTAATTGTGTTGAAATTCAGTTCCTTTTGCATTTGATAATTTTAAAGAGAAAAGAGACAAAATTTTAAATCGCCTTCATGATAGTAAGAAAAGATAATTTCATTTTATTTTCTACTTGGAGAGATTTAAAATTTAAACATAGCTTAAAATAACGCTATTTTGTTTAATTTTCTTTCGGCCTAAGCTCATTAAGAAATTATAATTTACACAATGATGCTAATTAAGAAGAATATTCTAACCAAATTTCAATTTTTTTCCACAAAATTGATGCTCATATTAAGAACGCTAGCTTGAAGAAAGCAATAGAATGATTGAAATTCAAAAAAGTTTAATTCGAGTGATGCGTTCAGCAATAATTCAACTTTAAATTTAAAATTTTTATACCGAGCTCATAGTACGTGGAAAAAACTAACTTCCTAGATTTTTTAAAGCGTTTTCATTCATGTGACGTTTATCTCACTTCAAATACGCAAGCTGATTTGCCCAACTCAAACCAAATGTTTAATTAAATTTGATTTACGTTTGTACAGCTGATGGTGTGTAATTACGTTTTTATTTCGAATGCTTCTACGTAGATAGATATTTGAAATGAATTGCTACAATAGAAATTGTGTCGTTATTAATTTGAAATTATCAATAGTCGCATTTTTTATTTCATTTCAATTGAATTTAAGGTTTATTTTCTCCGATTCATTGATAAAAGTGATTCCACAAAGTGGTGAACAAGTAAATTTGCTTCTTAATTTATCTCAGCATTACGAAGTAAGCGAAACTTTCTAATTCAGAGTTAAATGTTAATTTCAAACATGTTCTCTTGCTCAATCAAATCTCAGATCGAATTATGGAATAAACCAGATGTGAATTTATCGACGCTAACTGCGGTCAACTCTGAAAACGACAAAGGCAGAGCGTTTCTATCGTTTCTTCGAGCGAACAACGTTCAATTCAAAACTGTGGCGAAAAATTTGACTTATTTAATCGAAATGCAAAAGCAGCAGCCGTTGAGAGGTTTTCGAGCTTCGAATAGCTTTTCAACGTTTCATCATTCGTACCACAATTTCGAAGATATAATAACCACGTTTTCGTCATGGTGTCAACAGTATCGAGACGTTTGCAAGCTAATGAAAATCGGTAAAACGCACGAAAACAGGCCTATTTTAGCGGCGACAATTGAAAAAGAAAATTCAAATCAGAAAAAATCTGTTCTAATAGAATGCGGAATTCACGCGAGAGAGTGGATAGCGCCGGCAATTTGTATGTGCATTTTTCAAACATTGCTTCAAAATCAACAAAATTTAGAACATCACACTTTTCACATGGTGCCCTTGCTTAATCCGGATGGTTACGCATTTTCATGGAGGTCTCAAAGACTGTGGCGTAAAAATAGAAGAGTAAACGCTAGAAATCCGCGCTGCAGTGGAGTCGATTTGAATCGCAATTTTGACATTAACTTTTGTCGAGTTGGTGCGTCGAAAGACGCGTGTTCTGAAGTTTATTGCGGTCCGTTTGCGTTTTCTGAGCCGGAATCTAAAGCTCTGAGAAACTTCATTTTAAACACTGCTAAACCTTACGCAACTTTTCACATTCACTCGTACGGACAGTTGATAATACATCCTCATGGTTACACAAGACGAAAGCCTCCAAATGCTAAAAATTTAAATGCTTTGGCAAAAAGAGCAGTGAAAAACATTAAACGCAATCGTGGAAGATCGTACAAATCCGGACAAACGTCAAGTATTCTGTGTAAGTTTTGAATTTAATACAAACTTATAAACATTATATTATTCATGAATTGCGATTTGTCAAGGCAAAAGAAAGTTTATGAAGATAAGTTCAATCTTCTTTCATGCGATGCAAATTCAAACTTTTTTGAATGAATATGAATAAAAAAATTAAATTCAGTACTATCCTAAGTTTCTATCGACGCATTGCAGCGCTAAATGATTTTTTGGCAGGCATGTAATTAGATTTGTAATGATTTTGGCAAAATGAAACTTTATATTGAATAAAAAATCAAAATATTAATTATTTATTCACTCGTTGATCAGAATAGTTAAGTTTTTAAATTTGAAATTTAAAATTAGCGTTAAATTTTGAATCTCTCAATGAGAATCAAATTTTTTATTTATTTTCAAATTAAAACTATTTCAATCAGCAATTAAACGTAGTTAGCACATTCTCTTTATCTTAATTTAATAAAATAAGCTATCATAGTGAATATTTCGTTTTATAACTGTGCTAATTCATAAAACTTCCTCATGAGATAGTAAAATGAATCGAAAGTTTCACAATTCACAATTTTGTCTTCTGTTATCATAAAAAAATTTCCACTTATGACATTAATAATTTATCAATCGTCGCAGATCTGTCGAGCGGAGGAGCCGATGATTGGGCATTCGCGAAAGCAAAGGCTTCACTTTCTTACACAATTGAAGGCAGAGATAACGGAAATTACGGCTTTATGTTACCACAAAATCAAATTTTACCCGCTTGTACCGAAGTATGGATCGCAATTAGCACAATATTAAGCGAAAATAAGAATTCATAAAATCGTGTTACTAAATTAATTGTGTCTGGCAATAAAGTAAAAAATGTTAAATTATCGTTCGCAAAAAAAATTACCTTCATTTTGAATGATGTGAAAAAGTTTTTTAAGATTGTGAAACATTTGTTTTGATGTTTTCGGTGAAAAAAATAAAACGAAAATATTACTGCGCACAGTAATTTGTATAGTGAGCTATGCTGTAAACTTTTAGATTTCCCTCGTCACGAGTGACTTACCAAAAGACGCGAATGTAAATTATTGCTTAATGTTGAATGATCTCATTGAGAGATTAAAAAATTAGTGACGGGTTTTCTTTCGCTTCAGAAACATTTCGAAAGCTAAATGAATATATGTGCATAATCATAAAAATGAATGACTATCCGTCTACTTATAAATACGTAGTTTCGTCTTTCGATAGAATTGTTTTATTATAATTATTCATTGTGTCACATGAAATAAACGTAAAATGCTTCCATTAGCAGAGAAAAAGACTGATGAATGTTCATCTGAATTTTCGTCTAATCACTTAGAAATTTTTAAAACGGTAAGCAGTTTTTATTAAATTTTTTAAGTCAATCATTTAAATTATAAAAACGTTAGTTGTTTTGTTTTTGTGGCTATTATTTCGAATATTGAATTAACATTATAATTTAATAATTTTAAAGATGTTTGTCGTAGTCATAAAGGTTTAACAATTTCAAATTAAAGTTTTTAACTAACACAATGACTTCGTTGAAAAACAAATTAATTTTGACAACATTTCGTCTAAATCAGGTCAAGTTTGATCATATAAATGATCATTTTTTTGTTACTGCATTTGGTGTCTTTTTCTTTACTCGAGACCGAAAAATTCTCTCGTGTTGGTCTCTACAAAAAGACGAATAGCCACTTTTCACTCCACTAACTTCCCGGTTTCCTGAAACTTGTTTGCTTCTCAAATTTCAGCTTCAAAAAGCACAACAAATACATTTACAAACAATAATAAATAATAATTTGTAATATCAAATTTGACCTGATATGGCCCAGAAGTTAGTAGGCGAAACATTGTAAAAATTGAAATTTTTTCAACGAAGCAACTGTGTAAGTTAAAAACTTTTAAATTTTAACATTTAAATATTGAATATAGAATCCAAAATTAAGTAACTTCAAGAAGTTAGATCATATTGATCATGAACAAAAAGAATGTAAAAATTATTTGTGTATCTTTCTGAAAACCTAACTAAATGCTCATTTGCAAGATGAAACAGATGATAGCGGCGAATTGAGATTTTCGATGGACCGAATGATGCAATCGACAAGCGAGAATAAACTTGATTAATTCTAATGGGAAAATAATTTATATTCAGAATGCTTGAATTAAATGTAATGAATAGAGACAAATTAGCCCTAGAGAGCCTAAATTAAGAAATCGTCCGATACTTTAATCTCTGGCACATATTTTTTAACAAGCTACGCTACGCTAATAATTTCAATTGTTTGATGCTACGATAAACAAAATTTTTATTTATACCGTCAACAAATGACGACAATAAACACATAAAGAAGATAAAATCTCGACACTTATATGTAAAGTAATTGCTCAAAATTTTATTTTTAAAAATTTTTTCGTTTGTCGATAAAACTTCTCTGCAATTTTAACTTCTAAAAATCCGATGATTGCAATTTTCGTAACGGAGATTATATTGGTTTAACAGTTATAATTTTATCGCTGACAATAAAAGTATCGACTTTTGCACACCACTTCAGTTTCAATGTGATTGTTTTCACAAAGTAAATGCGCAAAGCGAGATCGAAACGAACGCTGCAACATGAATGATGAATATTTCCAAAATTCTTTACAAAATTTCATTGAGGTAAGATTTTTCAGATCATTCTAAAAATATTGAAGGCTCAAAAGTGATTTATGATTGTAATAAATTTTTTTGAATGCTAACTTTTATAAGATTAAATAGTTTATAATAGATGTTCAATGAAGAAAAAAAAAATTAAATCTCTCGTTTAAAAATCTAAAAAAGTTTTTTGGTCCAAGAGGAGGAAACAGGTCAGAATTATTTGAAAAGTATTAAGGGGTTTCTTGACCCGTAGAGTCCATTTTCTAAGTTTTAAAATGTCGCAAATTCATCGTTCTCGAGATGATCAAATTTGTAAAAATTCTAAAGTGCAATTTTAGGCTTATTCTCGCTCGAATTTTATAATAATCAGCTGAATTGACTTAAAATAGTTAAATAAATTTGTTTAGTGTGAATATGCGTGTTGTAAGAACACGCCTTATTGTAAAGCAATGAATTGAAAGATTTTATTGGAAGGAGTGTACTTAAGATAACATTGTTTTTCACAAATGTTGAGTGAGAGAAAAATTTTAACAGATTGGAGAGGCGGAGGTAATGAATTTTTTAAGGATAGCAGCATATCAATAAATAATATAAGCCATATATAAGATAATAAGCTAAATATAATAATTAAACAATTCTTGATTAAATAATTTGAATGGCTAATGTTTTTATTAAATTACACCATGCAGTAATAAATGTTTAAACTTTGCTCTTATCTCCGCTCCGTACGAGCTCGGCAATAACCCTATGCTTCGCTTTACCATGCGTCTCGCCGACACACGGGTATTCCCGTTGATTTTCCCTAATTTTGTTAAGCTGCTTATCTTATAGATCTCTCGCAACAAATGCAGTTTTATTTAGTGTCATTTGTAAATCAATTCTCGATTTTATCCTTATTTTATCCATAGCGCCCCAATCGAGCATCACCTCTTGTGACGCCAAGACCCGGGCCGTCACAATTAAAATTTTAAAGCTTAAAATTTTTAATTAAACTTAATTATATTTATATAACTTGATTCAATCATGTCAAGTCTATCTAATTGATTAATTAAAAGTCAAGTTCAACTTTTATGAGTTGAGAAAAAGTTTCTCACCACGAAGAGAACTTGTTCAGAATCATTTCATTGATTTCATCAAAGAAACTAGAGTCTGTAGCTAATCACTTTTAGACTTAATGAATTAATTTTAACTGTTAAATTTTTTTCTCAATGGCATTTGATTTTCGAGGAAAGAAACAAAATTTTCGAGAAAATTAAGTTCTAATTTCGGTTTAATCTCAATCAGATCCACTAAAATTTATTTAAACCTTTGCTATCTTAATTGATTAGTTTAAAAACTCAAAAAAAATCATTTTGCTCGATTAACTTTGTAAAAATTTTTTCCATCGCTTGAAAAAAAACTTTTTTTAAAACTCATTCGCTCGGCTCAGAAATGAGGAAAGGGAAATTTCTTAATCGCCTTTGGCTATTAAATTCTTTTCTGCTTAAACTTCAAAAGAAAGTATTGACTTAAGAGTGTTTCCTTGTAACTCAAAAACTCAATGACTTTGTGATTAAATTCAAAAAAAGTGAATTTTTTTAGTTCAAAATCATTATATTCGACCGGTTGTTAGTTAAATTGTTGACACAATAAGAGTTTCGTTAAACACACACACACACATACACATTTAATTAATACACACTTAATTCGAATAAGGTAAGAGAAATTTTCAAAATGAATTTCATCGTGGTATTAATTAAATAAAAAATTCTATTAAAAAAGTGCGCATTATAGCGATTGAAAAGTTCATCTATTGTATTTTTTTAATCAATGAAAGCTAAATGATCTGATTGTGAATAATACGAATTTAGCGATAAAAATATCAAAATTCAAAGAGCAAACAACAAACTGAACAATTGTGACTTATCTCAGCGTGTTTTGGATGTGATTGAAATTCTTGTTGTTAAAAGACAAGTCAACGAACAGAAAACTTTTTTTTGCCGCTCGAGTTTCTACATTTTTTTTAAAGCTTGAACCGCATAAAGCGCACAAATCGAAAAGCATGCTACGAAGAGAGTCGTCGAATGCAATGAAGGCTAGCTACATTGTAATTTGTTACTATGAAAACAGCTTTCATTCGAAAAAATCGTTTATAAACGTAATTGAACGCAATCCTTGAACGTGTAAACATTTAGTTTCGAGTTACTAGTTTAAAATCGCGATAAAAAATTATGTTCACTAATTTGCATCGAAACGTAATTAGATCGCAATGATATTTCTTCATTTGTATTTTTACGCTCACTCTTTCTCTCGAAAATGTGCTCGTGATTAAATGACGAAATAGGATTCTCGTTTGATTTCCTTCAAAATGAGTCTCAATAAAGATTATAAGTGCACTTACAATTCACTTGTAGCCGATGTGAGTTATATCACCGTTTAATCAACGATTGTTCTGTTTTTTTTTCTCACCGCTAGAACTGCAGTGATACTCAACAATTGACCAGCACCTCGAGATCGACGTCGATCGAAGATGCACCAGTTCATGAAATTAGAGGATTATCGCTTGTATCCGCATCAGTGTTCATTGTCGGAGCGATGGCAGGAGCCGGAGTGCTTGCGCTACCTAAAGCGATTGCTAATACAGGTATGACTTTCACTTTTGTAGCTTGAATTTAACTTCTATTCGAAATTTGCTTGCGTATGAAGCAAACAGAGCGCCGAAAAATGTTTATTTTCAATTCGATAAACGAAATAGTTTGGCATAATTTTTTGATTTGCATATGCACTTGTGCTCAAATAAAAGAATATGTCGCCAACCATTTTTCCAAATATTAAACAGAGCTAAAAATTTTCGAAAAAGTTAATACCGGAAACTAACGAAGCGACATTCCTCGTACCGGTTTGTTTATATTTTTTTCGTTTGACCAACTTTTTTCGATCCAGATTTGACATAACTTTTATTTATCATAATAATAAGGTTATTGACCTGAAATCAATTTAGTGTTAGAAAGTAAATGCACAAAGCTAGTGAACGCACTCGGTTGCTGCGAAGAAAGCGGCTAAATGCGTTGCTTGATGCAAATGTTAATAAATTAACGAGCGAAGTTCGTTTCAGTAAATTTTAACTACAATAAAGCAAATTGAGCAACGAGATGAAGCGTGATTGAAAAAATTCTTTTCATAAAATTAGCCTCACTATGCTACATAATTTTTAATCGAAACTATAAAATGAAGGGGAAATACAGTTGAGATTAAAAAATGTTCGGTGAATTCGGGCCTCTCTTAGTAAAAATTGAAACGATTTTAAATCAAACTTTGATTTATTTCAAGTATAACCTTGCAGTTATTTTACTCTCACTCATTTCACCCTAAAAATCTTTTTTTCGTCAATCAAATTTTTAAGAAATTAATTTTAAATTTTCACTTTTAACTCTTAAAAAAAGAATTTAACTTGAATTTAAGAAAGAATGAGTCGCTAAGCTGAGTAATCGACATTTCTAGAAAAAAAAGTTCTCAAATGTCGTTGTCGTCGTTATCTAAATTAATTTTGAAATTTGAATATTTATTTAAGGCAAAAGTTTCTTTAGCTTTCGATTTTCTGGATAATTTTTTAAATATTTTTGATTTTTTTTTAATAAGCATAAAAAATTCTGCTGCTGGGTGATGAGATTTTAATAGTTTTTAAATTTATGTTTTTCATACTTAACACTAAATTACCGGCTTTAGACTGCTCTTCTATCACTGAAAACAGAGCAAGGTTTTAAACAATTACATGAAAAAGGCAAATGCAAGTTATTTTTGTGTTTCACGCGATATTTGATTTGTTTTTTGGAAAGTTGTTTTAAAAACAACTGCAAAAAACTCATTAACATCACATTATGAACATTTATGGCGTCAAAGGTTTTTTGCAAAAAGTTTCGAATTATTTTCCCGAAGCAAGTTGATAGATTTGATTGCATTAAATTTAAAATGTGTAAATTTTCGAAAAATTTAGATTTTAGTGCTATAGAAAAAATTTTTTTTAATTAGAAACGAAAGCATTATCCGAGATCTTGATCTCAATCTTATTTTGCTAATGCCGATACGAAACTATCAGGATAAAAATTATTTGCTTTCGCTTGTTTACTGATGTAGCTTTGAATTTTTTTCTACTTTATGCATTCAAGGATAAAAATATTTCGCTATGTTTATACTTCGTTTTCGCGCAATGCTTACATTATAATTTCTATAAACATGAAAATTGTAATTAGAATTTGCTACTTTTTCTAGTATTAAACAATTTTTTAAGGTGTCAAAAATTATAAATGATAAAAAATAAACGCTGAGCTAACGAGTTGTGGCTATGAGGATAGTGCGGTAATACCGATATGATGGTAACGATAAACAGTAAACTTGCGATGTCACACAAAAATAAAATTATGAAATGCAAATTAAATGCAAAAGGTAAATGCAAAAGCGTTCGAAAGCGTTATTTTGATTTTGCTTTTACTCTTTTTACGCATTAATATTTTGAATCTTATTTTTCAGTTTCTCATTTCATTTTAAAGCACGAACGTTTCAAAAATACGAAATAAGCTTTTTATGTCATAAAAAAATTTTGATTTCTTTATCAAATTTCAAAACAAAAAATCAAAATTAATCATTAATGTTTTATCAACAATTTTTATTCATAAACAGTCAATGACAGAATGTTTTCGATTATTTTCATTAAATATGTAGTTTCATATAGTTTTGTATGAGTAAAAAAAGCAAGACATTCTGTTCCTTGACTTAACATGAAAATTTCACAAAAGATTTGCTAATCGCTTGTTGAACATTTCATTTCATATTACATAACGCTGTTAAAATTGTTATTTGATGAGTAAATGAAAATGAAAATAAGAGTATTCTGAGAAAACTAAAAATGATCACGATCGTGATTATATTATCACGAGATTATTCTTTCACAATTCTCACTTCATGCTAAAATTATCACTTTTGAAAGGTTGGGCAGGAATTGCATTGATCGTCGTTACCTGTTTTGTAACTGCTTCGTTTTGTGTTTATTTGGCCAAAAGTTGGATGCTTGTCGAAGAGATATGGCCCGAATGTCGAAATTCAATTCGCGACCCGTTTCCGACAATAGGAGAGAAGGCTGTGGGAAAGTGGATGAAAAATGTGTGCGCAGCTACAATGGATGTACAATTATTTGGAACGGCCATAGTTTTCTTATTATTAAGTGCTGAATTGACACACAATATAGTCCGTCCATATTTTGACATCACTTTTTGTGATTTCATCGTAATTATTGGAGTGATACTTTGCCCCTTAACTTGGTTAAAATCTCCACATCATTTTTGGCCTGTGGCTTATGGAGCCATGGCATGCACTGCGATCAGTTGCGTTTTAATAGTCGCTGTGATTGTTATGCAATCTCCTGAAAAGATAGAAATGGCAACTCATTCCATTCCAACTTTCAATTCATTTCTGCTTGGATTTAGTACAATGCTTTTTGCATTTGGAGGCATTTGTGCTCTTCCAACATTTCAAAATGATATGAAAAACAAACAACAATTTCCAGTTGCAGTAATCATAGGATTTTTAAGTAATTTGATCAAAATGAATTTCATATCTTTAACATTTCAAATTCATCTCGACAGTTTTGCTCATCATATACTATCCTCTTGCTGTTGGAGGATTCCTAGTTTATGGAGATAAAGTCGATGACAATGTGTTAAATACTACCCAAAATGGCACCATTACGACGATTGTCAACGTTTTGATGGACTTTCATTTATTTTGCGCTTTTCTGATCGTTGTTAATCCATTAAATCAAGATTTAGAACAGCGTTTCGGAATTGATCATTGTATGTTAATCGAACATTCATTCGTTCTTACTTCACTGATACCATTTTATAGTTTTCACCTGGAAAAGAATTACATTGAGAACATTAACTGTAATCACAATCTTATTTTTCGGTACATCTGTTCCTCGCTTTGGCAAAATATTAAATCTGGTCGGGTCATCAACTGTAGCAGTTCAAACTTTCGTAATGCCGCCATGGTTTTATTTGAAACTCTGCAATTATGATGCTCCCAATTTCAAGAAAATGTAAGGCTTCAAAGTTCTTAATTTTTTTAATGTTCTATTCAATTCTATTTTTCAAAAATAGCCGCATTTCGATGAAACTTAAACTTTATTTCGGTATTGTGCTGGTTTTAGGATCAATTGGTGGAATCTTATCGACTTACTCAAGTTTATTAGATCTTTTTGATCCTGATGCTTTCACCTTACCCTGTTATATGATAAAAGGAAAAATTGACAACTAGTCGTTTTAATTTTTCATCGTTAAATTAAATTTCATTATGTACAATCGACATGTCCAAACTATAATTGTTTAACGATAATTAAACATTTGAATGAAAGAACCTTAAATATGAAAACAACAAAATATTTTCGAGTGATTTCACAAAAAAATTAATAATTTTATCATTTAAATGATGAAATATGATTAAAAGTCTTTCATCACAACCTGTTTAGATTAAAAAAGTTGACTTAAATTTTGTTTTTATAGGTTGAAATTTATATTTAAGTGATTTCCTCAAATTTAATAATTGTTTATTTTCATGATTTTTATTTATGGAACTTAATATACAAATGTATGGAACTTCAGATATATACTAAAGAATTTTTTGAATATCCAATTGGTCCTTTAGAAACTAGATTTTAAACTAAACTTACTGCCAGAAATATCGCTACATTATTTTTTATACTCAATTTAAAACCAATTATATAAATTTGAGAATAAGAATGTTTTTTTTTCTTTTTTTTTGGTGAGTTTTATGTTGTTTTCTCGCGGAAATCACAGTGGATTTCCGTTTAACTTAATTTCGTTTCCATTCAAGTTCCAGAAGACAACCCTGTTTACATGTCGACTATATGGTTACGTCTTTTAACTGGTTTTTGTTCATTCGTTTTACCTTCTTCTGGCGTCAAGATTGATTACACCGACTTTCAATTCCTAAACAACCGAATACAACATTTTTGCCCGATCGATGCATGGAAGCCGAACTCTTTCTTCGTTTTTGTTTTTCTTGAGCGTTTAGTGTCACCTTAGTATTGTTTTCACCCGTTCGATTATTTGATAAAACAGGCTTTTTCCACATTTCTAGTTCACTTTCAGAAACAAAATTGTCCTGATTGATTTCATCACTGCTTTCACTTGGATAATGAAGACTTTGCAAATATGGTAATACTGTCATACTTCTGAACTCATCGCCATTAGCTCGAACAGGTATTGCAACAGGTTCGGTTAGAAGTGGTGGTTTCTTTCGCAACCAACTATAAATTCAAAAATTAAATCAAGCAGTTTGATTATAAACGAACAAAAATATAAATAACATACTCGTGCTGTTTAACTTCGTGCAACGAAAACCTCTTCGCGGGATCTTTCGCTAACATACCTTAAAGATAATCGCTTTAGACAGCGAATCGGAAAAAATGATTAAGTATACCCCGTATAAGGCTCTGAAGTAAAACGTCGATTTCTACAGGAATCATGAAGTCACCTTTCGCAATATTTTCAAACAGTTTGAAAATGGTATCTCCTTCAAAAGGATATTTTCCCGTGGTAATGTTAAACAAAGTCACACCACTCGACCAAACATCAACTTTAAAACCTGAAAAACTTTCACATCCACTGGCAATTTCAGGCGGCTGAAAAGCGGGAGAACCTTGACTAGTATGGCAAATATCACTTCGACAAAATTGATCCAAAAGCTGTTAATTATGAAACGATCGTTTGCGTGATTTAATAGGAAATACATCGACTTACCTCTGAAACTCCAAAATCACTAATTTTCACAACACCCGCGTTATCAATCAATAAGTTACCGGGTTTTATATCTTTATGAACAATGCCTTTGCTGTGTAGATACTCCAAACCATCGATGACTTGTGAGAAATACCTGCAATATGTGTTTAGATAGGAATGAAAAACATCTAACCTACCCGTGAGCCTGATTTATTGGAAGCTTTTTACTCGGAACAGATTCTAATAATTCTTGCATTACACAAACACAATATTCCATAATTATATACAACTTTTCTTTTTCGTCACAATATATAATATCAATTAATTTAGTAACATTTTTGTGATCAAGTCCCCGAAGAAGTTGTATTTCTCTGAAAAAGAGAAAATGAGGTGAACTCTATAACAAAAATAAAGTTCGAACCTTTGTACATTTTGTTCGCCGTTTGGTATTTTACGCCATCGTTTCTTTTGCATGATTTTCACAGCTCTTCGTTGCAATGTTTCCGAGTCTAACACTTCTTTCACTTTTGAATACGAGCCTTCGCCTAAAACATCACCCATAACATATTTACCGATGAATTTGGCTTTCTTCTTCTTTTTCTCGTACAAAATTTCAAAACTGTTCACGCGATGAAAAGCCAAAGGCTCGCTGAGATCGCCGAGATACGAATCCCAATTGGAAGTGTCCGCGTTCGCGAATGATTCCTCGTCGCACGCGTCGGGTTCGATGTGTTGTCCGCTATCGCTCGCGCTTCGGTGTGCGCACATTTCTCTGCCTCTCGGCGTATGATTGCCAGCGGCGCAATCGGGCGGTTCGTCGTCTTCGTCCGCAGGGAATTGCTGTGACGATTGACACGAGGAGACGGCGTTTTTGGAGAACGTTTGTCGGTCGAGTTGTACCATTCTTCGAAAGGCTTCTTCTTCGGCGAATGAGTGTCCGCGATTACACGCTGCGATCAGAACGGCTTCGTTACGCTGTGTGCATTGCTGCTGCTGATTGGTGCTCTCAGCCATCCAACAGTCGAACAGACCTTTAACAAGCCATCAATCGTCAATTGTTTTCGAAAACTCTTTCCATTCACTTTTCACCATTCAATGCACACCGGGGACCGATTGCGAATTGCGCGCTCGCTGTCCGACCGCGCGTCTGCACCGCTTTCCACTTGCGGTCGGAAATCGATTCGCGTGCGTTTCGCTTTCGATCAACTCACCGCTTTTGAGTTCTACTCGAAATCAGGCTGCGCTTAACGCCTTTCTTCACACCCTTTCTCTTATTGCGTCGTTAGGCTTAAAATTTTTATCAATCGCATTATCGCAAAAAGTTTTTGATTAGCGCCGTGAAAAGTGACCTCAATTTGTGTCTAATTTGAGCTTTTCACCGCTCTTATTTTGAGCTAAAACTTTACAGAAATAGAAGTGAAAAGTGCACGAAAATCGGAAAAGTGAAATAATGGTTATTCATTTTATTTCGCTAATAAATTCTCATAATAAAATTCGCATAAAAACGTGATTTCAATTTTATCAAACATGTCACGACGTGTGAGAGTATGCTAAGACATGTTAAGTGTTGAAAATTCAGCAGAAAACAATTCACGCTTTTCGCTCATTCAGCTATCAGTATTTGTGTGAATGAGATTTTTTCACTGAAAAATGTGCTTGTAACTGGAATTATCAATTTGCTGACTTAGGCATGCTGATAGTATTTTCACGAATTTTTTTTTTTGTATTCAAATTTCATGAATTTTTTTTTCATGAAAGTTTTCGTTACAAAATTAGTTTCTTACTCTATCTTTTCAGACATAAGATTACGAAAATCTAAATAGTAAAATGGAAAAAGTTAAACGCATTGTAATAAATTGAAAACACAGTTTGTCGAAAAATGAGCAGCGGGAAAAGCATGAAAACAAGAAAGAAATCGTTTTCCATAGAAAATAGAAAAACGATCGCAGTATCATTCATATTTTCTCATTTCAATTGTCACCTTAAATTGTGAACAAATATTGTAAAGCAAACAGTTGCGAATCAATTTTATCAATTCGTTCAGTCGCTAAGTGTTTATTTACTATCAACGAATTTTTTTACGGGCGTGGAAAAATTGGGACATCTTTCGATGTTAGTGTCACATTTTGTTTGAAAATAATATCGAAATAACCTTGGCATTGAAATTGCGAATGCTTAAGCAAACAGTTCGTTAACAAAACAAACTCCACATTTTTGCGAGTTTGTAATAAAGTAAGCAAATAAGCAAATGGGATGAAGCAAGGCAACTTTGAAACGATTCGAATGAATTCAGTGCGAAATGTAAGATCGGAGAAAGAAGTTTTTCACTCGCAAACATGACCAACAAAATACACGCGATGCCGTTTTTATATTTACCTCAACCTTTGCCGAGATGTAAATCGAAAATAATTAAAATTTATCTACAAACAATTTGCTTCTTCGAATTTGATTTTAGATTTAGCGTTAATTATAATCGCAAATTCAATTTGAATTTATTCAATTGTGTGGCAAATGTAGTATTCATAATCTCTGTTTTATGGAACACCTACAGACTTCTCGCTCAATTAAATTACCTGCTGACTATCACGGATAAAAGGACTTGACCAAATCGCGTTGGATACCTATCATGAATAGTACTCTTTTGAAATCACTTAGTTGGTATTTTAAAAGAAACAATTTGGCAAATTCACTCGATAGATTGATTAAAATAAATTGCAAACGATTCGGCATTAGTACACGATGGGTTGAAAAAATGATTTTTTTACCACGTAAGTTTGGCTATTTTGTTATTAGCAATGTTTTGTTGGCCAAGTTACCTTTGGTTTAAACAATGTATGAATCATATACCTGAATACATTAAGAAAGACACATTCTTTTTGATGAACTCAAGTGTAGATAGAATCACAAATTTCAAATATGGGTTTTACTCATTTAAAATAATCACCGGCTCTTACCTTTACAATGGTATCTTGCTCGCTTCAACTTCGTTTTTTCTGCTTTGCGCTTCTATACATTGCAAAGCGATCAAAGAGTTCGAAAAAAGAGAGATTAGACCAATGAATTTACATGAATTTACCTCAAAAGGCAGCAAAAAAGGCGGTGTCCGAGCTTTTAATATCGTTTGAAGTACTTTTCGAAATAAACCAGCAAATGGAGAAAAGCTTTGGCTTCACCAATCTAGTTTGCGTCTCTCTTTACTCTTTCGTGCTTTCAAATTTTAAATTTTTCTCATACTCACAAAGACCAAAGGAAAGAAGCTGTTGTTTTAAGTTTATATTGGTTGATAAATTCGAGCATCTATTGGACATCTGCTGAAATAATGCATTTATCAAGTAACGCGTTGATGCTGCTCGCAAAATTGAACTGGAAAATGCTTTTTTTCAAATTCCTCGATCGATTTCTCTACTCAAGTATTCACACACCTTCGCATAAGTTTGTTCGCTTTTGTCATTTTAAGTAGACATTTTATTTTGACACTTATCGGCTTCTATTCACCTTTTCCACTATGCTTATTCAACTTGATCCGCATTCGATGGGTAGCATTTGTAAAAACATGAATATTCCAAACTAATTTTTTTTTTAATATTTTTTTTTCTTTCTCATGTATATTCGCCAACGATAAAGTTTAGGGGAACTTTGCCGCTGCTGTTTCACAACTTTTTATATATTGCGAATAACATCAACGGGGTAATTTTTTCTCTCGACGATTGCGAAATTGATGTCCACACTTTTTTCCGTGAAATATAATTAAAAGCCGATTATTTTCAAGTTGAAGTAAGAAGAAGAAGAAATAGAGGTTAATTCTATTTATTTTATCTGGAAATTCTCTTCACTCTTTACGTAATAAAATTAAATTTTAAATTAAAAAAAAAAATTACAAGAAAAAACACTTGATTTTAAAGGGCAAACAATGTCATGATTTCGATGAAAATTGTATGTCAATAGGCAAAATTGAATCGCAGCAAATATTTGATTTATGAACAAGAGCTTATCTTAACTTATACTATTTACAAAGAAAATTGCGAAAAGTTTCCAAGTTTTTAAATATTGCGACATTGTCAAACTCAATCATAATTGCAAATAAATTTGGATTTTCTTTTAAATATGAAAGCATTTAACATAGATTTTGCGATAGAAGCAAGAGTTTCTAAACTTGTTTACGTTGACAAAAAAGTTTCATTTCACTGTGAAGTATATTTTACGTATTTGAAACTTTTTCTCTCCATAGTAGTGCAATTTTACACAGTAAGTTAATACGATTTTCGACAACTGCAATTAGCTTTTTCAATTTACTTTTTGTATTTCATTATCACAAACAGCGAGGAAAATTGAATTATTTTTGAAAAAAGTAATTTTCTTTCGATCATAATTTATGATTGATAAATAATTTCCTATGTTGCTAAATAAAATTTGTGCGCGTGTTCTTTTTAAATTTCATTCTGTACCTTTCTCATTATTGCCACGTGAATAAAATTTAATTTGTTTAGAATTTATGAGTTTGCTTGAAAAAAAAAACAAGCGAAACAAGTAGCTAACTAAATTGCCTGAAGCGGTATCAATTTTACGGTGCATAATTTAATTTTATTTATTTTTTTACCTTCTTAAATAAACAGTAACTTAAAGAGGATATAGGAGTGATGATTGCGTCGAATACCTTCTCGCATTGCGAAACGCTTATCTAGAAACGCTAAACAGTTAAACAAATCCTTTTGTAATGAGAGCACGAAAACATTCGTTTGAATGGAAATTTTTGAATTGGAAATTCACTCTGCACTTGAAACGCAAAAATTTTTTTACAGTTGTTTTTTAAAATAACTTTTTATTTGAAATTTAAAAAATTAAATATAACTTCGTGAAAAGAATAAATGAAAATGATAAAGCACATGATCATTTTACATATAATAGGTGAAATGCTGTGAATTCGATGATTTGCCAGATGAAAATACACAAAGCTGAGCTTCTATTTTAGCTTGAGCGTCTAGATCAGCATAATCAGTATCAAATGCAGGAATATTGCAGACCAGATGAGTTTTGTGCACGAACTCTTTTTGCGGCTTTACAGCTTTTCTCCACTGCTTTCCCACCGAGAATACAACTTTCGCTTCGCTGGAAAAATTCTTGCCGAAAATGAACAGTTCATCACCTCCTCTCACGCTGCTTTGATTGATAGAAATGCGATGAATTTCAGGCGCTTTGGTGATTTGCTTACACAAAATCGTGTCGCTTACAGCTCGTAAAATGCCATTTTTTTTCGGATGTTTGCATTGAAACACCAGACGACAGCAACCAGGCTTTCCATCGCGCTGCGATTGCTTCGCTTTTTCTTTATCGCTGTGTTTATTTGATTTTCGCTCTTTCAATTTAATTTCAAACATTCTTTGCTTAACAATGCCGATACAGTTTAAAACTGCCTCCATTCCATTTTCGGGTCGAAAGCTGAATTCGATCGCAGTCGAATCGCCGAATTGTACTTCGGTCGCATTGTTTCCATACTTCGAATGCACCGCACAGATTCGAAACAAAGGATGCGGTTTTTCGATTGTATTCGCATCGCTGATATAGCACAGCGCTTTGACCGGCGCTTTATCGAAACCAACGAGTTTAACCGTGGGAAAAGAGGTTCCGTTCGCGTCGGCCAACGGGCGACGGACACCTTCGGTTAAGTAACGCGCTCGATGGTAATTAGATGGTTGTTTGATTATTTTCAACTCGATTTGATCAGATATTTCTTCGCTTTCAAAACGTGAAAGACTTAAAGTATTTAACGATTCGATCGTTTCCATAAAGTTATCACACTGAGAAGCATTTAATTGATTGAATGTACGATCGGCGAGCGGAATACTATTCGAAAGTAAGAAAAAGGCTAAATTATTGCTGTTCATTTTGTGGAGCAGAGAAGTAAAAGTCTCACTCAAGAAATGAACAGCGGTCGTTATTTATATTGAAAAAAAACTTTGATATCAGTAAAAAAAAATTCTAATTAATCATATAATTTCTTAATTTTTATCACGCATACAGGCACAAGATAATATAAACAGCGCAAAATTAAAATACGCGAACAAAGTTTAAGGATTGATGTTCACTCTGATCAGAAGAGACATGAACAGTGAACGAGAGCAAAAAGTTTAGCAGAGAATTTATACTCTGATTTGAAAAAGTGGGCGATGGCGAAAAGAAAAAATTTATTTTTGCATAAGCGTAGAAGTAACCGAGTAATCTTCACTATCACTATCAATAGGCTATCTCTGCTTTCGCTGCAGAAACAACGGTGTTCGCATTGAAAACTGACGATTACAAGCTAACTTCGCTCGACTCGAGAACTGATGGAAAGTTACTCAATATTATTTCTATACGTCACGTATTCACGTTATTTCAAACATTCACTACGAAACTCGAACATAACGCTGGAAAATGAAGCGAAAATGCGAGTGTCGCTTTTAAAAAGGACGGACACACAAAGCAAATGAGTCGAACGAGCTGGTGCAGCGAATATTAAGTTAGCCGCAGCAAACACTTTTTTGTGGACTGTCCTTCACAATTTTCGACGTAAAAACAACTGCGTTACGTGCGATCGGACGCGTACCGAAAAATTGTACCCCGTAACTAGTGCATAGTTTGTCGTTTAGTTCTTACTTCTTTTTCTCACTGTGATTTTCCAGTTGAAATCCTGAAAAATTTTTCCATTCGCTTCGGCACGTATACACTTTTCTACTTGTATAAGCAGTAGCTTAGCTTACAATAAACGACATACGTAGATCATTTCCACCGCATCTGGTGTTTAACTCATGATTCGATCTTTTTAAAATTTTTTTTTTTCTTCTTCTCGAAGATGTTACAGAGCAAAGGGTGCGCAATTGAATTTTGCCATTCCACTACGATGCTGTGTAATCACAAGTGTTGAGTGTTAAAAAATATTTGCTGTATTACAAACAAGAAAAGTGTGGAAAATTTCTAACTACTGATACAATTTCATTCGCTGATTACGAGCAAAGTGTTACGAAAAGAAATGCTCGAAATAATCTTTTTTTTCCGAGGATTATTCCGTATCGAATATTTTGATTATTCGATTATCTTAAATGGCTCTTAAGCAAAAAGAGTAGATTTCCATAAATATTTTCCTCAGGCTGTTTTTTGTTCGCTCGATCTCACGCTGCGTTGGCGAAAATTGAGCTTGACACACATACTACAATACATTCTTACCCCAATTCTTACTTTCCATCGAACAAGTGAAAGTGTAATAAAGTAAATATTTATTTCAGATAATTTCGTTTCTCTAAGCATTTTTTTAAAATACTTTTTTCGCTTCTTTTTTATTTATTTAAATTTTTCGTTACTAAGCTTATTTTACGCGATTCGTAAATTTAATTTTGATAGCATCTGACGATCTTTGAAAATTTTCCCTTTAATTCATTTTAACATTCAACATTTTAAAAATTTTCCATCAAATCGGCTCTTTGTCATTTTTTTCTGATAGCATTAGTATTATGAATTCATTCTGATGATTAAAAAATTGTAAAATTTTATAAACTGTTGCGCAATTTGTTTTTAAATTGAACATTGCTCAATTGATGGTCGCTTCTTTTTCTCGGGTTTATTGGCAGATTTAAGCTTCAAAAGTAAATCATTATTTAAAAAAGTGAAAAACATGATAGAAAGAGAGAGAAAAAAGTAAATTTCAAACGTACACGTCTACAATTAGAGAGGGACAGCGATAAAATTAATTATCATCAATAACTCATGAGATAAATTAAGACTTTTAGAAGTTTGACATTAAGTTGACGATCAAAAAGTTTTTAAATTTAGATCTTAACTTTTATTGATTGTAAAGAAATTTTATTTTTAAAAATCCGATGATTTCACAATGTTTAAAGGTATGAAGAGCTGTCAAACATTCGAAAATGTTTTTGAATGTTAGATGAAACTTCGCATTTTCCATTGTAATTTAACGTAAACAGAAAAATTAATTTCAATTGAAAAAAATAATTTTTTAAAGCTAAAAGGAAATAGAATTGAAGTTTTTGCTTAATTCTCTTTTCGTAACGAACATAAAAAAAAGTTTAGTTAATTACCATTGAATTATTCATAACTGTAAATGGAAAACTATCAGCGACTTTAGAGTAGTCAAGTTCGTATTTCAAAATAAGCGATTTGTTTATATGCAAAGAACGTTAATCAATTGCTTCACTCGACGACACTTTAAAACGCTAGACGTTAATATGGTTATTTATGGAGACTTTTGAATGGAAAATAACCGTTCTCGTTGGCGTCATTCCAAGGATAAAATAATAATCAATACATAGGTGTTAAAAAAACAAGAGAAAAAAAAACAATGAAACTAACTACCGCTGAGATTTTCACTGACCGCAGAGAAATTCATAAATTCAGTTTGTAAAACGACAAACAGCAATTCGCGTGCAAATTACAATTGATTGTTTTTTGTCATTGAAACGACTAAAATTTTCCATTCTCTCTTCTCTCTCCGCGCTCGCTCGCTTGCACTCGTTTTTCATAAATGTTTTCGTAAGCACATTTGTTAACCATTTTTCCGATATCTGTTTGATTGACAATAGCGAGTGGCAAAAAAACTATTAATTTTGAAAAACAATTGCGAAGCTGTTTAAATTATTTTGTTTTTCTCTTTTTTTTTTAAATGCTTGACGTGTAAACTTGAAATTTTTAATTTTTTTCGCAAAAAAAAAATTAACGATTGGAGTGCAGTTTTAAGTTTGTGCACTAGCGAAGTGAAAAACACAAGCTCAATTGAATATTCGTATAAACTGTATTTACTTCATCGTTTAAAATAAATGTAAGGCCATAGATATTTTTCTTTTCGTGATATATGAAATGAAACGTTTTTAACAATTGCTTATCGAGAAAAAAAGGATTAGATAAAAGCTACTGAAATAAATGATAAATTTATGTTGTTTTCATTTTGCTTCTTTCCGATTGACGTAATCAAAGATCGTTAACACCGAGTTTGGGGAGAATCCTATTCGAAAAGTTACTTAATTAACATCTTCATTACCTGAAAAAACCTGTAGGTAAAAATCACATGAAAGCAATTACAATTATCGTCAACTACATAGATAAGACGAATTGAATTGTTTCATTACTGTTTTCTTTCTTAATATAGAGGAAAGTTTCCATCGTACAAATTAAAGAAAAGGTAAATGGATTTGTAGTTTGCACCGCTTCGCAGATTATGATAATTATGTATCAAACTTTTTTAATTCTTCAAATTTTGCGAATAATGCATCGTTTTTGCGAACAGCGAAAGTTAACCGAGATTTTTGATAGTAATCCCCGTACAACTCGATGTTGTTGATAATGGTGCTCAGCAGATGCGCTCTTTCTACGCGCGATCCTGGTGCGTCGAAAAGTGCAGTGAAATGAATGTGTAAATGGTAGAATGAGGGTTGATAGTGAACATAAATTCGTAATTCAGACGGCTTTAAATCATATTTTTTAGAAATGGCTTCTGTGCCTTTCTTTTGTATGTTTCGCAAAAGAGGCAAATGCTGTTGATTGAGATCGCGAAGTGATTTTATATTTCGTTTGTGGCAAATTGCGACCAGGTATAAATCGTTTGTTTGCTGTCCATTCCACTTAAGATCTGGTAACAATATGAAACCCAATTCAGGGTCGGGATCTTCGAAAATGATTCGATCGGTTTCGCTTTTATGCTCTAAAATATTGTAAACCCAATCGATTGAAAGCGGTGTACTTTCAATGTACGGCAAAGTGATATTAGCGTAATCTTCGGCTGACTCTTCGATAAGAAACAACTGTTGCGCGGAATATTTTTCAATGTGCTTTTCTGTTGCCGGATGAATAATGGTGGTTTTCAAACCGTTGAGTTCAGGATTGGGAAACGTAGTGTAATCACCATAAATATCGTTGTGAAAGTGTTGTTTCAAAGAGTTATCGCCTCGTTCTAACAATTGCTTCACCGAAGCTTCGCTGAACGGTGTTTTCTCGAAAATAATGACCACCTTTTCGCCGTTGTACAAGCCTTCGACGAAAACGCTTTTATTCAACGGTGAATCGTTTAAAATTCGCACGAATTTAATCGCGGACAAATTGAGATCCGCTTTGCGGTGAATCGTGACCTCTTCTTCTTGCTGCGAGCGCAAATCGAGCGCTTCGTTAGAATTCTCGCTGAGTTTTGCTCGTTTCGCGTTGCTCTCGCGATCGTTGAGAACGTCCGCACTCATCGTTCGGACAGAGCGGAGTGCGATGTGCGGACAGCGAACGCAGAGTGGAACCGACGGTAAGAAAGCGAACGGCGTTCGCGTCAAAACCGGCGAACAATGCGCGCCGCCGTCGAAGCCGCCGCCGCCGTCGAAACGGTGACTTGCATTTTGAAAAGAAGCGAATTTTGAACGAAAAGCGAATCGAACTCATCTCGTTTCAACGGAGAAGAAAGTGAGCGCAGGCCATGTCTCGCGGCAGCAGTGCAGGCTTCGATCGTCACATAACGATATTCAGTCCCGAGGGACGACTGTATCAAGTGGAGTACGCGTTCAAAGCGATAAATCAGGCCGGAATCACTTCGGTCGCTATACGCGGGACGCAAAATGCGTGCGTTGTGTCGCAGCGCAAAGTGCCCGACAAATTGCTCGATCCGTCGACGATCAACAACTTGTTCCGAATCACCCCGAAAATCGGTTGTGTCATCACCGGTATGGTACCCGACTGTCAGTCGCAAGTGCAACGGGCGCGATACGAAGCGGCTAATTTCAAATACAAGTTCGGTTACGATGTGCCCGTTGAGGTGCTCACCCGACGTATGGCCGACATCGCTCAGGTTTACACGCAGAACGCCGAAATGCGACCGCTCGGTACGAGTATGATGTTGATTGCGTACGAAAGAGGAAAGCCGCAATTGTACAAAACTGATCCTGCCGGTTATTATTGCGGTTACAGAGGTACGTTCACTTCTTTTATCTTTGATTACTCTCGATGACACTTCTTTGGACAGGTTGCGCTGTCGGTGTGAAAGCAGTTGAAGTATCCAATTATCTCGAAAAGAAGTTGAAGAAAAAGACCGATTATGATAAGAATCAAACCATTCAATTGGCAATTAGCGCTTTATCGAGTGTTCTCGGCATCGACTTCAAACCGAATGAATTGCAAGTCGGTGTTGTCGACGAGCGCGAAGTTTTTGAAATTCTAAGTGAAAGCGAAATTGAAAAGCATTTGACTGCAATCGCTGAAAAAGATTAACAATAATGTATTTTAAGTCGGTTTTTTAACGATTCGCGTTTTTTGGATAAATAAAATAATATTCATTTACTTCAACTTTAATGGACCTAAATTTTTACAATTTAACTTTCGCTGCAACAAATCAAATGTTAGTGCTTCAACATTTCGAAGGAAAATGTAAAGTTAATTCTATTGCATTCGTCACATTATCAATGTACCCTTCATTGTTCGTTTCACATTTACAAAACGCATTTTTGACAATTTTAAAATTTGAAATTGTTTGAAAGTACTAATTCAACAAGTGCGATTTCATTTCAATTCATTACATATTATTTTCAATACATTCGATTTCAAGTTTTTAAAATGCTCTAAAATCGAAAATTATCTCTATTACAAAAGTATAGAAACAAGAAAACTTGTGAGAAGTGAATTGATTGTCAATAAAGTGAAATATAGAAATTTACAAAAATTTGAGGTTCATCAAAACAAATTATTTCGGAGTGATTTAGCTGGAATTTGTGTTTGAGGTATTCAAAAAATGGGACAGAGAGGAAATTTAGGCAGTGTCATAAGTCTTATGACTCATAAGAAGCATCTAATCTTAAATCAAATTTCTTTAGTGCAAGCTAAATATACTCGCTAGTGATATTAAGATGAAATCTTAAAATATATGTGACTATAATAAACAGAATTATATATTACAGAATAAAATATATCAATGAAATACGCGTCATTACTGATAGGTGTATACTAGAAAAATGTTCAAATTACAATCAAATAAAACTTCATTTGTTTTATCAAACATTAACGGGTTAATATTACATCAATAATATTACATCAAATAGCTTAATATTGAGTTGAATTGATAAGATGTAACAGTTTATATACTATTTATCATTGGAAAGTGTAATACAGCAATACTTTCTCTAATCAGAAATACTCTACTACCTGTTCAGAAAATAAGTTGCTCCTTTTTTTAAGACAAAATAACTTTTGATCGCTTGATTGCTTGCGAGGAAACTACTTTTTAGTTTAATCCCGATTTCAATGATACTTTGAATGTAGCTAGAACTTCATTTGTGTATTAAGAACTTACTTCATCATAGGTGCGACCTCTGCGCATGAAGCAAATTATTCATAT
>NCKU01001213.1:0-27780 GCA_003675995.1 Dinothrombium tinctorium | reverse complement strand
AAAACCGACATCAACCGTGACTGCCCTTGGTATACTAAAAGAGTTTTGGAGCCAATTGCTTTCAGATTTGCAAAAACAGCTGAAGAAGGAGCACAGACAACAATTTTCTTAAGTGTTTCGAAAAAAGTGGAAAACGTTAGTGGAAAGTATTTTGTTGACTGTCGCGAAGCTCGAAGTTCACGAAAAGCGGAGGATGTGGAATTGGCGAAAAAACTTTGGTCAGTTTCGGAATCATTAACTGCCATAAAAAGCAATGTTTGAATTTCTTTTTAAAAATCAAATTTACTACACAAGAGTTGAATTTGAAACGTTAGAAAACTTGACAAATATATTAAGGCTAATTGAATTTTCTTCATCTTTGTGCGGAAAAGATAGATTTGAGCAACAAAAGTCATATGCTAAGGGATAAAACTTTGTTCAAAAATGCAAAAGAATACAATTGATTAATATTTAAATTAATAGCAATTAACTTTAGATAGAAAAACATATTTATTGTTCCTTAATTCACATTTTCTATAATGAGTGGGATTATGTGCTTCGCTTCAGTCTTTCATTACACAAATTGACGATGAATGCGCCGGTAAAACTGAAAAATTTATCGAAAAATTCATTGATTTTAATTTCGAATACAAAAATGAATCTCAAACTAACATTTGAAAAGATACGTCATTTAAACAAGATAAGCTTTATTTCAAGTTTAATTTTTTCAAGAGTTAAGAAAAACTTTCTCAACATATTTTCTTTCAGTGAACCAAAATACTTTGTCCACGAGATAGACAGCCTCAAACATATTTTTCGTTTATTTTTTAATTAACGAACGAAGGTGTTTGAGACTATTTTGAACTTAAATTTTGTTCACTTTAATGTGTCAATATCATTATCATCATCTTCATTTTTTCATTAATCAGCTATTTATTATATTCAAGCTTCATTGATTAACTAAAAACTCATTTTTATTTATTGCGCTGTTTTCAGCTTTATTAATTTATTCAAATAAAAACTAATTGAAATCAAAAGTTGCGCAGAATGAATTTACTAAATGGTGTTGAAAATTCGCAGAAAATGCGAATGTCAATTTTTTTCATTATAAGAAATGAATTTTACATGCAAACTAAATGTGGATTTTTTGCAAAATAAAAGTTGAAATTTTCTCCACAAATTTTAAGTGAAAATATTTTCGCTTGTAGAAACATTTTGGTTAAATACTTTAGCTTCAATAAACTAGAGCCTTAATTATAACAAAATCTTTGATTAATTGCTGAAAATGAAAGAAACATAAATTAAATGATGTAAAAATTAAATGTCAGACAATTCATTCCACCAATTTTAATATGATGTAATTCCTTTTACAAACCAAAAAACATTTTTTTTTTTTAATTTAACTGGATTCGTATTGCTTCCAATTTATTGTTAAAAACTGTTTTTATCGCGAATAGAAATGTGAACTACAGCTTCAAACGTCCAAATTACAAGAAAATTACGATACTCGACTACTTTTAATTAAATTCAGCTTTCTCAAAGTACACGATAAGCTTAAATCACTTATCGTTTCTTTGCCAAACATATTGCGTTCAGACAAATTTTTTTTTCTTTCTCGTTGGTAATCGTTTTTAATGAAGTTTGTATTGATAAATAACAAAACGTGACTTGAATATGAAAGTGAGTTTAGAGAGTTTGATAGTATACAGGTTTTAATGACCCAATTGAATATCCTATTTTAATAAATAATAAAAAACGATGAAATTCCGGAACGGATTTCGCGACAAGAGTTCGAAACGACGATAAAACAAATTTTTTTGTAACGAAGTCCATAAAATTTAAACGCACAACACATTGCAAGACTTTCGTTTAATTGCATTAATTAGTTTTTTAGCTTTTTTTTTCAATGAGAGAACAAAAGGTGAAAACTTATCGTGCGACTGGAAGCAAAAACTTGTTATCCATCACTGAGGTTGTTTCAGGTCAAAGGGACAGGCGTTTGACCTATTTGTGACTTCTGTCCAGACTCTCACTCAATGAAGGCAGGTTTTGACCTTAATTCTGCTTTTCGCTCTAAGGACCACTTAACTTTCACTTTCTTTGTGTTCGCAAAATCATTCCTACGGTCGATGTTTTTACTTTTAAGAAAATGAATTTTGAAAATATTGATACGGACAGCGAAGACATCAACAATAATATTTTTAGTTCAGTTTACGAGGGTAGAAGTCCCTTGCAGTCGGAATGTTCACAATCTGACAACGACAGTGATGAAACAAGCAAAATGCAAACGGATGATCGGATTTCGGTGAACGAAGAGAGTGAAGAATTGTTTTACGAGGATCGTATGAGAAGGGACAACATCGAAATTATTGTCGACGTTTACTTATTATTGGAAAGCATGAGGCTGATGTTTCACTGTCTTTTATGGTAAATTGTGCGCGTTTTTAAAAATTGTTTTTGTCACGTTGAATGAAATTTAAATCCAGCGCAAGATCGTATATCAAGTTAACTTTTGCGAACACTTAAAATCTTTTTGACTTAAGCCACAAAGTTCTTCGCTCACATTCCACAATTTTTTGGCAAGTATAGAATCATCTGCAGAAGGATTGTAATTACACGGCTTACAATCGAAGAAATATTTGCCTGAAACATGTTCAGCTTCGCGAGAAGCACCTAAAAAGACAATTGTCTGTGCGCCATCCTCAATACTTCTGCATTGCATGAAACAAAGAAATTTGAGAATCAATTTAAAATACCAAACTGCATTGTGTTTGATCATATTTGTATTCACTGCTCCCGGATGCATAGCATTCACCACTACACCTGTACCCTGTAAACGTGCGGCGAGTTCTTTCATGAATAATAAATTAGCAAGTTTTGTGTCGCAATAAGCAAAAAATGGGTGACTTATGTATTTATCAAATCGAACAATATTACCAATATCCAGTTTTCCGAATCTGTTCGCCGAAGACGAGGTTATTATGATTCGAGCGGGACTACTTTTTTTCAAAATATCCAGCAGCAGGTTCACCATCAAAAAATGACCCAAATGATTGGTTTGAAACTGAATTTCGATGCCATCTTCAGTTAAATTACGTCCAAACACTCCACCGATTCCAGCATTACAAATGAGAATATCCAAGCGTTCTTCAGAATTGAGAAAGTCGTCGACAAAGTTGCGTACACTTTTGAGACTGGCCAAGTCACATTCTTTTGCCAACACATTTTTGTTGCCTGTTATCTCTGTTATTTTATCGGCGGCAGCTTTTCCTCTCTCTAAACTCCGACACGCAATGATTACTTTCGCCTCTCGTTTCGCGAAATCTTTAGCAACTGCTTCACCGATGCCGGTATTTGCTCCCGTGATTACTACCACTTTACCTTTCAGATCACAATCACTTTCATATTTTCCAATTCTTGACTTCAAATACTTTCTAATCGCGAAAATGACCAAAATCACAACTGAACACAATGTTAACGCAGCGATGACAAGCATCTTTTTGCAATAACTCAAAAAATGAAGTCGCTTAAAAGGCACAAACACTGACCCAAATTGTAGCTATTTTTAACGCTCGGATTCCGGAAAAAAGAAAGAATCAGGTTTTATAAGAATTCAATTTCACTGTTAAGATTAAGTGAAATTTCGTGTCTTCTCAAATTTGTTCAGTTCTTACGCTATTCGTAATTATTTGCATATTTTTGATGTCGTAATTAGTTTTTATTTTTTGTTAGGTGATGCTAATATGTGTCATACAAATTACAGCTTCGAATGTTGAGAAATGTTGTAGATTCTCTAAGATACAAAAATTGAAAATTTGATTTTTTTAAGTGATGAATTCACATTCTTTATGCAGAAAAAAAAATGAAAATGATAAATGAAATTGAAAAATTCATGAAGAGAAAAGAAATTCAAGTCTGTGATGTAAGCAGCTGCTTTCACATAAAACGTGACTATAAAAGAGTCGATTGATTAGAAATTCATGAACATGAAGTTTTTAATGAAAGTATATGTACGTTGCATAAATCGAACAAAAGAGAAGTTAAGTCTTTCAGAATGCTATGAAAAAAGAAAAACAAGAAACCAGAATTGTAATCAAGAGACTTATAAAACTACAGATCTAAAAGAGGCATTTAATTTATTTCCCGAAAGTTTCGATCGTAATCATAAATTTGTATCACCGCTTTACAGCATCACCAGCAATGTGTGTTTTCGTAAGTGCTTAAATTATTTATCATTACGATTTTTTGGCTTTTTAAACTTCTTACTAATTGCTTAATTTTCTCGCTTCTTTACAAGAGTATTTCGAAGCAAAAGTTTATAGCAAACACATCATTAGTAACAGCAAAATGTTCGTTCAGTAAGCATTGCAAAGCTTTAATAGCTTGCAAAAAGTTAAATGAAATCGATTTGAATGTTTGCGATTGTGTTTGCTCTAAACATTTTGAGCAAAAATTCGAAAAATTATTGAATGACTTTCATAAAAAGCAAGAATTTAAAAAACTTCCTGTTTTACTTGTGAAACAAATTGCTTCTCATCTCCATTTTCATTATCACCATTTTTGATGGTTTATTCATGCTGTGAATTTGTGTGATTTTCAATTTACTGATTTAAAAATTCAAAATTCGTTTTCAGATCTTCATACTTACAATTTCTTGTTAGATGAATAATTTTACATTTTAATTTTAAGATCGGCACTCGGCGAATATTTATCCTGAAGCGTCGAATTAAGAAATTATGAGGAAATCATTGAAAATATTTGTTTTTGTTCTAAGCTAACAAGTTTGTATGTTTGCATGAATTTCGAGCTTTTTAAATTTTAAAAGAAAAATAAATTTAAACAACTGGCAAATATAAGTTCAATTTGGTAATGGCAACTATTACAAAAATTTTTTGCTTATTTTCTACAATTAAATTTTTTTCATTCTTTTTATTATTTAGATGGCTTTCTAAATACATTTTAAACTATATAATTATCAGCTTTGCTTTTATTTAACATTTTTGTCACATTAAGTGTTAATACAAGAAAGTTTATATATTTAAACAAAGCTTGCTTATTAATTCAGAATTAAATCAAAGTTTCAAAATTGAAAGATTATCTTGTAAACTTTGTGTTTCTAAAACCTTTTCAAAGGTTATCATTAGAGATAAGATTTTTGAAGCATTTGCAAGAAATTTTTGGGATTAAAAATTGGGACGCAAAAATTTTTATTTTTAAAATTTTATATAAATGCGATCAATGTCAGAAAAAGTGTGAATTTTATTTAACTTCATTATAATAAATTCTGAGGTAATTTTGTTGCTGTTGATTATAATTTATTTTCTTTGTAAGAGAAAAATAGTCAGAAGAATGTGAATTGATGTGTGCATTGCATTGCAGAGTTCTTATGATTAAATTATTAAGATAATTTTGAAATTTTCTTTCACAAATATAATTAATTTACATACAAAATACTTTAAAGAAAAGTTTGAGCAGTAGAAAAATGTTCATTGAAACTTTTTTTATGATTCTGCATGAATTAAAAACAATCAAGGAAAATATGAAAAAGGAAGGTAATTATTTGCATTAAAAATTTTTAAAACAACATTTAAAAAAATTGTCCTACTTGTGAACGTTCTGATTTTCTTAATTCTTAATAAGTAAAAGAGGAATAATTTTCGAGACTCAGGTTTTTATATCAAATCACACAATAAATGAGGTGTTGTTCTTTCCGTTTAAGAAATTGGAACATTCGGAAAGAAAAACTTTTTTAACACTTTGAGAAACAATTTTTTACGAAAGCGTGACTTTGGTAATATAAAACTTTTCTTTAGGATTCATACTCAAAAAATATTATTCAAATCATCTATCACTTAAAACTAGGGAACGAAATGGTGACGGAATTTAGACGGGGGCCCAGAACTGTAACCGAATGGTCCCACAAAAACGGTTACAATTACAAGAGATACAGCAGACAGATTAATAAATTTTTGGTAAATATTTTTCTGTGATAAAGGCGAATTATTTTGTTTACATTTAAGAAAATGACAAACAATTCTATTTGGTCAAATTTTTGAGACTTTAATGGTTGAACCGGGTAATAATCGCCTTGAAAGTCCGGTTATAAATTTTTGGGACCATTTTTACTTGAAACTTTCTTAGCCTATTTTCTATTCACGACATTTTTTAAAATTTTTACTTACAAGTTGATGCTAATCAATTATTCTTCCAATAAGAAACTTTAAATGCATTCATTTTATGAGAAACTTTATTTGAAATTTGATAATACAAGCTAATAAAATAATGTTTATCCACAGTTTTTCAGTTGAACAAATTAAAACATTAATTTAGATCAATTCAACTCCAGGAAAATACTCTTTTAATTATTCACTACCTTCATGCGTAAAAAAACAAATTATATACAGAATATTTCTAAATAAAAACAATCGTTTTTACAGCGAAAATCTCTTTAAGCACGCATCGCTGATCGAATTGACCAGCTTGTTTCTATGGCTACTTTGGTGTGAGATGTATTCATTAGCAGTCACGAACTTGATTAAATTGCCTAACTTAGTGTGTGCAAATGATATAAACGCTGGTAAACTAGAGAAAACATTTTGCAAGTGAAATGGAGTGTTTCAAACCATGGGATGTGCTCCTGTAAAAGGTATCGCCGTGAAGAAAGCCGAGTTTCTAATCGAAGAATTGCGAGTGCACGAAAGTGGTGTCACTTGCCTTGCGATCAGTGAAGACAAATCACTTCTGGTTACGGGTACAGAGAGCGGAATTGCAATTATGTGGAGTGCTTTTTCGCAAACTGCTGAAAGTTTGGGAAAACTTGTAGGCCATACGGTGAAAATTTTTTTTTCATATTTTCGATCTCATAGAAGAGGAAAAAAATTGTAAAATTGTTCAATTTTTTAAACAGGGAGCAATAACTTGTTGTGTGGTTCACGAAAGATTTGTAATCACAGGATCCATGGATTCTACAATTCGAAAGTGGTCAATAGAAAGCGGAATGTGCTTATTCACTTACAGAGGACATACGTCAAAAATAAATCGCGTGAACTGTTTTTCATCGTTTTTGTTCAGCTCTTCGTATGACAAAACCGCAAAAGCTTGGACGCTTCAAGAGCAAGAAATGAATGAACCAACTGCTTGTCTACGCACATTTAAAGGACATTCGAAGAGTGTTTACCCAATCGTTTTTGTTCCTTTTGATAAATCCCTTTCGCGCGGAAAAATTAGTGAAAGAGATTTAATAATTACGGGTTCAGCAGACTTTTCGATCAAAATATGGTCTTTTGCACACAGTGAGTGCCTAAAGACTCTACTGGGTCATACAGCGCCTATACACTCTTTGGAACTAGAGCCAATGAACAAAAAACATATTTTCAGCACAGGGGCCGATGGTATTATAATTTGCTGGGATTTTATTACAGGAGAGAATTTAAGAGAGCTCAAAGCTCATGTTGGAGCAGTTTTGTGCACTGCTGTTCACAAGCGTATGTTGTACTCGGGAAGTAGCGACAGAACAGTTCGTGCTTGGGTCATGGAATTTGGCGAATGCACTCGCGTATATGTAGGAAATTCCGCTGCAGTTTCAAGCTTGCAGTATTACAATGGTCTCGGTTAGTTTCGCTTATTGCATTCATATTAAATATCGAATAGATGTGTCGGTATTCTCAGTTGACAGTCGCTTAGATTTAACATTTCATCGTAAACTGAATTTTGTTTTTGCATTTTCTCTGATTCTTATGAATAAAACTTTAGAACTTTTGCTTTAGAACAATTATATGTGTGATGTATGAAAGTAAAATTTTCACTCTGCTCCATTTTAATTTTTAAACTACTTGATCCATCATTTCAGTGTGCGTTGGATTATGCGACGGAATCGCTCATTTGTTTGATGCGAAATCGGGAACATTAAAACGGACATTCGAAGGGCATTCGGAATCAATCACCGGTTTGCAGGTAAGTGAAAAGAGAACAAATCAATTGAATAAGAAGAATAAATATTCTCAGGTTGTACCTGGAAAAATGTTTACAACTTGCGCTTCGGGTAAAATGTGCGTTTGGGACATAAGCGGATTAAAAGAAGAGACAGTTTTTGGCTCAAAATTAGCCAAAGAGGGTGAAACCGTTGATGAAGATTGTGAGGCCGTGAAAGAAGCAATAAGAGTTATTGATTACTTTCTTCGAAGATAGGTAAAAAGGAACTCTTCAAAACTTTCAAAAGTTTTAAACTCAATTTTGAAATTAAAAGTACGAAGATGATGACAGTTGTAAAAATCGTCAGCGTATCGAGTAAGTCAATGATGGATGTAAAATGATTCGAGTGATTATTTACAATGAAATCTGTAAAATGAGACTGTATTACTACGTCTAAAAAATGCTGCATTTAACTTGAAAAAAGAAATACGAACTTTGAAACTTTTGGTTTTCAAAAGATACGAAAAGATGACAAAAAAATAATTTTATTGACTATAATCTAGGAAAATTGAATAGGAACTATCGAACGAAGAATGCACTAAATAAAATACATTAATAAAGTTTAAACAGTAGAGAAATAGAGATTCGGACAAGGAATGAATTGACAATTGATGAGAGGCGCGATCACAAGTCAGGAGGTAAAAGTATGCCTTTTTGAATCGCGTCTTTTTTGAGCTGTTCGAAGCGAAGTTTGACCTCTTCGATTTCGCGCTGCAATCCATGATTTTCATCTTTAATGCGTTGAATGTCGGAAAGAACTGCGATCTTCTCGCCTTCAAGTCCACCTTTCACTTCGAGTCGTTTGTTGCGACAACTCGCAGCATAGCCCCGATTCTTTAGCGTCCGCCGTCGTTGCTTCATCTTCAGAATGTCCTGCTTCGAGAGACCGGAGTTCTTCAGGTGTCGATTGAGTTCCCGAACCGAGAGTGACACCAATTCGTCGTCGGTCACAGGCCTCATCTCGCCGTTCGCTTCCATCGCGATGACTTTGCACTTACCGCTGTTCACGTGACCGCCTCTCGTCTGTAGCCGTCGTACAAAACACGTGTTTGAACTCAGCGCTCGACTCTCGAATTTCGCACTGATTTCGCGTAAATATTCGGAAGCGGAGCAACCGCCTGAAAAGTGGCCCCGAAATGGACGAACACGTCGAACACAAGGCGCACAATGTTCGCAAAAGTGGACGCAAGGCGGAGAAAAAGAAGAAAAAGACAGTTTCCGACGAGAAGAGCGATGAGCACCGAAATCGAAAAGCGTTCGCAATTAAATCGGTGAAAAAAGCTGAGAAACGCTTTCGTCACAAACAAGAAGTGCTCGAAAAGAAGAAACACATTCCACTCGTCGATCGCACTCCGTTAGAACCGCCTCCATATGTAGTCGCAGTCGTCGGACCTCCGAAAGTCGGGAAGACAACTTTGATTAGATCGTTAATCAAACACTTCACTCGCGAAAATTTAAACAATATTCGAGGTCCTGTCACAGTGGTTTCTGGAAAAAAGCGGCGATTAACTTTCATCGAAGTCAATTCTGATATCAACAATATGATTGATGCTTCCAAAGTATGCGATTTATGTCTTCTTCTGGTCGACGCAAAATTCGGGTTCGAAATGGAAACATTCGAGTTTCTAAACATATGCCAGGCACATGGTTTTCCGCGCGTAATGGGAGTTTTGACTCATTTGGATGTGTTCAAAAGTAAAGAAAAATTGAAAAAAGCGAAGAAAACTTTAAAACACCGATTTTGGACTGAGATATATCAAGGTGCGAAGCTTTTCTATCTTTCAGCGCTCATCAGAGGAGAATATCTAAAAAATGATGTTAAGAATTTAGCGCGATTTATTTCCGTAATGAAATTCCGTCCTCTTCAATGGCGAACTACGCATTCTTATGTATTGGTAGACCGTGTCGAAGATTTAACCAATAAAGAAGAAATAAGGTTAAATCCAAAATGCGATCGCACTGTAACCTTTTATGGTTATTCAAGAGGAAGTTTTTTCAAACCGCAACAAAATGTTCATATTCCTGGTTGTGGAGATTTCAGTATCAATGATATATCATTTTTACCTGATCCTTGTCCTCTTCCAGATAAAGAAAAAAGAGAAAAACGACGATCTTTGAACCAAAAAGAAAAACTTATTTATGCTCCTTTTTCTGGAGTAGGCGGTGTATTATATGATAAGGATGCTGTTTATATCGATTTAGGAGGTAGTCATTCTCATCAACAAAACTCTGGAGATCATTCGACAAATAATCCATTATTGTCCTCAATCATGGAAAGCAATAAAACCATTAATGAAAGCATAGAACAGAGTCGATTAAAGTTTTTTAGCTCTTCACAAGCAATCAGTGACGAGGAAAGCGATGAAAACGAAACGCAAGATTCTGATGAAGAGGAATTTGAAAACGAAGAGGAAGATAGTGAAGACGGTGGTGAAGATGAAGAAGAAATCGAAGATGAGTCGGAGCAAAGTGATAATGAAGAAAATTATGGTGAGATAGAATATAATTCAGATATGGATAAAGAGGAACCTTCCCGCAGAAGAAAGCGTGTTAGATTTGAAAGTGAATCAGCCGAAGAGGACGAAAACATCGCATATGATGATAGTGACAATGAAATGCAATGGAAAGATAATATTACGGAAAAAGCTTCAGTTGCTTTCTACAAACGACAAGCATCAACAAAAAATATTCAGAAATTAGTTTATGAAGATATAAGCTCTCTTAAAGATGAGGACACAGGTTCTGAAGAAACTGAATTTCTCTCTGACGGTCTTTTAAAAGTTGTAAAGCGACAATCGACTTTTTCATCTGAAATGAAACACACATTGGATTCAATTGAATGCACGAAAATTTCATTTGAATGTCAAGACTGGGATGATGAAAAGGTATTTGAAACTATTGCGGACTGTTTTGTCACTGGAAAATGGGAGGAAAGTGAAAATGCCCGGTCGTTGTTGAGAGAAGATGAAATAACTGATGATTTCGAAGATTTAGAAGTCGATAAAGAAAATGAAGATGAAGAAGAGGAAGAAAATGAAGTCTTTAAAAACGAAGACGAAGGTGATATCGAAGAATCAAAAGAAGCTGAGAGATTAGAGAAGAAACGTAAACTGAAAGAAGCTTTTGATACTCAATACGATGAAGGAGAGGAAAAGAAAGATAACGATGACGCCTTCTACGATCAATTAAAAACGGAATTGGATAAACAGGCTCAAGTAAGAGTTTAAAGTTACTAAAACTTTTTTGATTCATTTAATTCTATATAGCTAAATAAAAGCGAATTCGAAGGGTTGGATGACTCTATAAGAGTCCAATACGAAGGTTTCAGAGCTGGAATGTACGTACGGATAGAAATAAAAGATGTACCGTGTGAATTTGTTGAATATTTTGATCCTTGCTATCCTGTCATTATTGGTGGTCTGTTACATGGCGAAAGTGATGTTGGTTACGTACAAGTTAGAATCAAAAAGCATCGATGGTACAGCAGAATTTTAAAAACAAGAGATCCTCTTATTTTATCCCTCGGGTGGAGAAGGTTTCAAACGTTACCACTTTACTCCATTCAAGATCATAATGGTAGAAATCGTCTTTTAAAATACACTCCTCAACACTTACATTGTCATGCAACTTTCTGGGGTCCTATTACACCACAAGGCACTGGGTTCATCGCGGTGCAGACCGTTTCAGAAACAACACCCGATTTCAGAATCGCTGCTACCGGAGTTGTTTTAAATCTTGATAAATCGAGCACAATAGTGAAAAAACTCAAACTTGTAGGATCCGCTTTGAAAATTTATAAGAAAACAGCATTTATCAAAGGCATGTTTAACTCTGCTCTCGAAGTAACAAAATTTGAAGGTGCTTCAATCAGGACTGTAAGCGGTATTCGAGGTCAAATCAAAAAAGCTATAAGAGCTCCAGCAGGAGCTTTTAGAGCTACTTTTGAAGACAAAATACTTTTAAGTGATATTATCTTTTTGAGAACGTGGTTTACTGTTGAAGTGCCCAAGTTTTATACAATTGTTACAACTTTGTTGTTATCTCTTGATGAGAGAAGCAAATGGCAAGGAATGAAGACAACTGGCCAATTGCGCTATGAAACTGGACAAAAAGCAGTCACTAATCCTGACTCAATTTACACAATGCCAAAAAGAAAAACCCACAACTATAAGCCTTTAGTTATACCCAATGGGCTACAAAAAGAGCTTCCCTACAGAGCGAAACCTAAATATACACCCAGAAACGAAAATAAAGTTGAAAGAGTGGCCGTAATCAGAGAACCGGAAGAAGAAAAGGTGCATACTATCATGGAGATGGTAAAGGCAGCGAACAGAGAGAAGAAGCGAAAGGATCGACAAGCGATGAAAGAAAGGATAATGCGACATAAGCAGCAAATGCAGCAAATTGAAGAGAGAAAGAAGACACGCGAAAAAGAGGTTAAAAAGCAAATGTTGAAATTAATGAGTAAATCAAAGAAAAAAACTCATTAAATGTAACTTATATAATTTTGTTTAACGAATACAAATATTTGAGAATGTTTGAATACACAAAAGCGTTTTTAGGAACAGATCAGCATTGATACATGGGTCGATTACTTTGACGTGACTGGGTGTCTTCGTGCGCTTCATAATTAACCGTTCCTGTATAGCCCATTCTTTGCTTCAATATGCGTCTGAAAGATAAAGTCGATAATTTTTGTTTCAAATGTTAGGTTTAAAAATGACAACACGCACCCTATTTTTAACACAGCCTGTGCATTCTTGTAATCTGATGTCCACACCGCTATTTTGTCCATTTTGCCACGAATGTTGACCACTACACCGCAAACTTGATCGCTTTCATCGTCGAAGCCTTCACCGATCACGCAAAGAAGCACTTCGAGCCACATTTCGTCTAAATCTTTGGCTGATGTATTCTTCTTGTTGAGAGGGAAGACCCAACGGCCACCCTTCTTGTTGCGTGGGTCTTCCCACATCGGTTGGATGCCATTTTTGAATACCGAATAATCGCTGCCGACCTGTAGATTGGAGGCTAGTTCGATGTGATTGTAGAGAGCCCAGAAATCTTCGACAGTGGAGAAGCTGGTGACCGAGAGTTGGTTCTCATGCCACTGTTTATTCTTATCCGGCTTGTAATACCACAAATGCCAATCGTTTTGCAGCGGGTGCTTTTCGCCGGTCTCGGTCTCCTTGTTTTCCGAACTTTTCGACATTTCGTTTCGAGTTCGTATCGCGTTTTCTTTTTCGCTTTTTGAGTGAACACGATTTGAAAAATACTCAAACGTGACTTCTGCTCGAATCGCGCAACGATTGCTTTCGCCGATTCACGGCGCACTCACGTTTTGCTCACAGCGCCACCGGTTTCGTGGACGAGTCATCAACTCGAAGACTGATGGCAGCGATTATCGCCGCAGTTTCGATTTCACTGTTCATGGCAATCGCGACGATCGTTTGCATGTTGCGGATTCGAAAAGCGTTGCGCACAGCGCGCGACTCACGACCGTCGATCGCGTTCTTTCACCCGTATTGCAATGCCGGTGGCGGAGGAGAGCGCGTCCTGTGGTTGGCACTCATCGCGTTGCAACACTCGTTTCCGGACTTCAATTACATAGTTTACAGCGGAGACAGAGACGTGAATGGCGAGCAGATCATTTCGCGTGTAAACTCTGTGTTTGATATCAAAATTGAACGACCCGTTCAGTTTGTTTTCCTCAAACGCCGTCATCTGCTCGAAGCTTCCAATTATCCATTCTTTACGCTTCTTTTCCAAAGTTTGGCCTCGATTATTGTTGCTATTGAAGCACTTTTCAAGCACACTCCTGACATATTCTTTGACACGATGGGATATAGCTTCTCTTTTCCTGTGTTTAAATTTCTCGGAGGCTGTAAAGTGCTTTGTTACGTTCACTATCCGACAATAAGCAGTGATATGTTAAGCGCAGTTTCTTCGGCCACTGTCAGCTTTAATAATCGCAGTTTCATTTCAAACAGTGTTGTTTTGACTAATCTAAAGTTGCTTTATTATCGCCTTTTCGCTTTAACTTACGGCTTTGTCGGTCGAATGGCTGACATTATCTTTGTCAATTCTTCGTGGACAAAAAATCACATTCTTAGCATATGGAAAGTGCCATCAAAAACTTTTCTCCTTTATCCTCCGTGTAATGTTTCATTATTTGAAAGTTTAAATGCCGGCGAAAATGATAGCAAAACAATTGTATCAATTTCCCAGTTTAGACCTGAGAAAAATCACGCCTTGCAGCTTTCCGCTTTCAAACTTTTATTGCAAAGGTTTGGATTTATCGAAAAAAATTTATTTTTAAGTAATTTATTTCTAGAGTTGATTCTGAAATTAAATCACTTTGCAAATTAGTTATTGTTGGCAGTTGTCGAAATTCTGAGGATGAGAAACGAGTGCAAGAATTGAAAGAGCAATGTAATCGTTTAGCAATTTCAAATCAGGTATTTTCAATTTTTAATTTTCATCTCTTTCATCGATTTAATTTTTACATCGCTGCAAAGATTGAATTTAACATGGTTTAATTTTATTTTCATATAATTTAAAATTCATTTTTTCAAAGGTTGAATTCAAAATAAATGTTAATTTTCATGAGTTGTTGGAAATCGTGAAAAAAGGAAAAATTGGAATTCATACTATGCGCGACGAGCATTTTGGTATAAGCAATGTTGAGTTAATGGCTGCTGGACTTGTTGTAGTCGCCCATAACTCTGGAGGTCCAAAACTAGATGTAATTAAACATAGTTTAACAGGTTTTTTAGCCACGGAAGCAGAAGAATATGCCGAAATACTTCATCGCATTTTATGTATGAGCAATGATCAACTTAATTATATACGTAAAGCGGCGAAAGCAGATTCTCAGAGATTTAGTGATGATAAATTCAAAGAATGTTTATTGATTGTTTTGAAACCTATTTTAAGCAAATATTAATTTATTAATAATAAAAGCTTTTTTAACTAGTTTAACTTTATTAAGAGTAATTTCATAAACACAATTACAAAAATGTGGGTGAATAAGGGTAAGTAAAATTTGGTGTAATTCAAAATTAGTTCAACATTAGTTCTCATCTTTAGTCTTTTTGCTCGATTCAAATTTGACGCGTTTTTGTTGTCACGAAAATGACGCAATAACGAGCAAAGTCAAGCAAAATGAGTGACAGTTTGGAAAAGAATCGCTTTTACCGAATTTTAATCGTGAGTTCATTGCGAGACAATTGATTGAAGAACTAAAATTCGCTTCGCTTTACAGAGAGATTTTGGAGGCATTTACAAGAAATTAAATGAAAACGTTTGGATTCTCTGCATTCCTTCAGCCGAATGCTTGACAAACGTTGATATTGATTACACTTTCATCTGTTCGCACGTTCTCAAACCTTCTCCACTCCTTAAATTGTTCGTAGTTATTTAATAATTACATTATATCGATTTGTGTAATCCTATTTATTCACTTTAATTTTTTTTCAATCAATTCAGACATTACATTCCTTTGATTAGCAGCGATGTCGAAGATGTCGAAATCGAAGAGTGCACAATTATCTGTACACATAAAAATGGTATCCAACAAACAATTGAAATACTCGGAGAAGAAATCGCTTATAATTCGGTAAATTATCTTGTCTCTATGCTCTCTGACGTTCTTTTCATTCAAAGCACAATGAACAATACAGAATATTATTAATCAAATCGCCACTTGTGAAACGCTCAACAAGAGAAACCTGTGAACAAAAGCCAATGGATAATGCTTCTATAAATTCGGTTATTACTTTTTCAGAGTAGGCTAAATCTTTTATTGCGAGCATATTCTTACATATTTCTTAGATGCGAGCAATATTTACGAAATTCTTCTTCAAGAATTACCGAAGAAATTGCAGAAAAAACCAAGAAGTTAGGCGAGACTTATATGCTTCTACCAACTTACTTAGAGGATGCAGCTAAACGATTCAAGGCTGTGATTGACTGGGGAATAATGGTAAAATAGTTCTGCTTCTTCGTCCGATTAACTATCTTTTAATTTTTCAATCACAGAGATTTAGAAATGAAGGTTGTGACCAATCTGAAGACGAGGATGGAACTTTAGCTATTTGCGTTGAAAGGTCTCGAAAATGACAATCTGTTCTTTATATCATAAATATTATAGTTTTGTGATAGGTTTGGCTTATGATAAAATTTTCGAAGTGGTGCGTAAAAGATGTGCGCATAAAGATGAAGATTTTTACAGAAAAGTGCAAGATTTGCGTTGCAAGAATCTTACTGGAGTTGATTTTGGGGCTCAATCGATTTTTAAAGATTTGAAAAGAAAGCCAACCACTGATCACTTATCGAAGCTAAATAAAAAAATAACTCCATTGGAGAAAGTCAATTGTCTCAAGAAAACTGCTGATTCTATAAATAATGTTCTGGGCGAACATATCAAAAGTTTTCACTTACCGTTTGATAGTCCATCTCAATTTGAATCTGTAACAGGCGATGACTTGGTCGCATTCACCGTGTATATAATTAACGAAAGTCAACCAAAGAATTTCTTGAGCAATATGTTTTTTATTCAGAACTTCAGTTGGTATTTACCAAGCAAAAACGAATTCGCCTATTCGTTGGTAACATTTGAAGTAGCAATGGAATATATCAAACATTTTGAAAAAGCAAACAAAAATATCGTAATGGATGATGAAAGAAATCAATTTTATCAAAGTGAATATGAAACCCGGCCTGCCATATCTCAATTTGATTCTCAACTAGAAAATATAACTGAAATGATTAAAGCAAGTAAAGATTTGCCGTCGCATGCAAACGATTCGCGAACTCAAAAAAGCGAAGAAGAGGAGCTGGGGTGAAGATGCCAATATTACGTTTTTAATATTAATTTTTTGTTTTTGTAGAGAATTTCTTGCGACATTATCCAAAAGGCAATATATTGTTGGTACAGGAAAGCAAGATTAATTCAATACATATCTTAACTGAAATAAGAGTTAAATATCCAAAGTATTTTATTTAAAAAGATATTATTTTTATTGCTTATTTTAAACTTTCTTTTCTAATTAAATATCGCTTTCGCGCCTCTTCAAAAACTTCTCCAACAGTTCGTTTTTTAAACAATTGCATTATAAATTCTTTTCTATCAATTTTTTCCTTTGCTCCTTTCGTGTCTGAATCTTCTTTTTGGTCCATTGTTTTATCTTCTAATATTTTGCTTTCATCATCACTTTCTTGCTCTTGTTTTTCTTGGTTCTTCATTTCCTCTTCTCTATTCATAATTGGCGTGTAACTCCTTCGCCTCTGAATACCTTCATGTTTTTGGAACTCATTTACGCGCTTAATTTGATGACTCTGAGCTTCTTTTGTTGTTTCCATTTCAACATCAGATGAATCAGAAGAATGGCTTGAAATACTATCTCTCCGCCGTAGGCTTCTATTGATTTTTTTCGCATTAAAAGTTGGCTTCTCACGTTTTTCATCCTTCTCATCTTTTATTTCTTTGTCTTCACTTTTTTCTTTATTCGATGTATTTGTTGTCGATTGATCAAAAAGATGCCTATAAAACCCACTCAAATCTTTCTGCTTTTTCACATCCAAAATTTCTGCATTAAAGCAAAATTAAAGCGAAGGAAACAAAGGAAATAAAATTACCTTCGATTTGCTGTTCGCGTACTTCCTTTTCTTTTTCGGACTCCATTTCCAAAAGTTTTTCTTTGTACGCACTCGTAACGAACGAGTCCTTATCTTTGAATTGATCGCCTTCATTCTCTCTTTCCTTTTGAATTCTTCTTTCCAAACGCCTCTCTTGTTCTTTCTTTCTGCTCTCAGCAGTTTTCAACAGTGTACCAATGTAGCGAGGATTTCGCGCTTCTTTCTCTTTTTTCGTTTCAGTTCTATCCTTTTTCATCTCGTCGTAAACACTGTCGTATTCGAAAACGCTCGGGTCTTCGCACAGCGCTTTCTCCATTTCCAAAAGCGTCTGCTTCCGAATTTTGTCGCAATCGATTGAAGCGCTGACTTTTGAAGACTGTTTTCGAAAATGAACGCAAAGTGAAAAGCGAAGTGAAACAAAGTGCGACGACTTACGGTTTGCTTCTCATCACTACTCGATTCATCGCTGTCGTCGAAAGCGGAAGCATTCGGCTTCAAAACAGTGCTGCTTTTCTTCAAAATGAGACCGTATCTTTGAAGAGAACGAACAGAGAAAATCGAGAGTTTAGCGTTTGATTTTTGCGTCAATTTTGTTTAAACTCACTGTTTGCGCGACATTGTCTGAGTTCGACTGCGCTGCCATCTGTCCGCTGTCGGCGACAAGCGAAGCAAGAGCGAAACGCGTTCAAAGCGTGAATCGAAAACTCGCGAAAACTCTTCGAAATAATGGCAGCAATTCGAGTGTTGAATCCAAAAGCTGAATACGCGCGTCACTCGCAGGCGCTTTCGATAAACATCAGCGGTGCGAAGGGTCTTCAAGATGTGCTGAAAACTAATTTGGGTCCGAAAGGAACCATGAAAATGTAAGCGAGTGCTGCTTTACTCCCAAAACACGTGCTCTTATCTTTGTTAAAGGCTGGTTTCGGGCGCAGGTGACATTAAAATCACTAAAGACGGCAATGTTTTACTTCACGAAATGGTATGTTTTTGATGCTCTTCTCTTTTATTTAGTGTTACACACTTACTTTTAGCAAATTCAACATCCGACCGCTTCTTTGATCGCGAAGGCGTCCACTGCACAAAACGATGAAACCGGCGATGGGACCACTTCCACCGTTCTTCTTATTGGCGAACTTTTAAAACAAGCCGAAATTTATATTAACGAAGTAGTTATTCATTTTTATACAACTTTTTTCAAATGCTTTGTATATGCAGGGTTTACACCCTCGAGTAATAGCAGATGGTTTTGAACTCGCGAAGCAAAAATCCATTGAAGTTTTGGATCAAGTTAAGTTAAATTTTGAAAACGACTTCAAAAACGGTTTGTTGAATGTGGCAAAAACTGCATTGAGGACAAAGATTCATCCTAAGATTGCTGATCAATTAACCGATATTTGTGTTGATGCTATATTGGCAATCAGAGAGGAAAATAAGCCATTAGATCTGTTCATGGTTGAAATAGTGGAAATGCAACATCGTTCTGAGGAAGAAACTACTCTCATTAAGGGCTTAGTATTAGATCATGGAGCTAGACATCCTGACATGAAGAAACATGTGGAAAATGCTTACATTCTCACCTGCAATGTGTCTCTTGAATACGAAAAGACATCAGTTCATTCGGGATTTTTTTATAAATCTGCTGAAGAACGTGAAAAGCTTGTTGCTGCTGAGCGTAAATTTATTGAAAATAGAGTGGAAAAAATAATCGAATTAAAGAACAAAGTTTGTACTGATGGCCAAAATTTTGTCGTTATAAATCAACAAGGTATCGATCCCAATTCTTTAGACCTACTTTCCAAAGCTGGAATAGTTGCACTTCGACGCGCCAAACGGCGTAATATGGAACGAATTACACTTGCTTGTGGTGGCACTGCTATGAATTCTTTAGATCAATTGACTCCTGAATGTCTTGGATTTGCAGGCGTGGTTTATGAACAAGCTTTAGGTGACGAAAAATATACTTTTATTGAACAATTGAAGAACCCACGATCTGTTACAATTTTAATCAAAGCGGCCAATAAGCATACACTTACTCAAATCAAGGATGCTGTTTACGATGGTTTGCGAGCAATTAAAAACGCTATTGAAGATAAAAGCTTAGTTCCTGGTGCTGGCGCTTTCGAAATTTCGGCATACTGTGCTCTTCAAAAATACAAGAATGAAGTTAAAGGAAAAGCACAATTAGGTGTTCAAGCTTTTTCCGACGCTTTGCTTGTGATTCCGAAGACATTGGCCTCTAATGCTGGTTTCGATCCACAGGATGTGATCGTCAAACTTTTACATGAACACAATACCACTGGCCAGAATGTTGGAGTTGATTTGAAGAGTGGCGAACCTGTAATACCCGCAGACATCGGTGTCTTCGATAATTACAAAGTGAAGCGTCAGCTTTTGAACTCATGGTAATATTCTTTCAAATTTGATATATTTCAGTACTTTAAAAAATTCTACTTTCACTTTTCAGCTCCGTGATTGCATGCAACTTGCTGTTGGTCGATGAAATAATGAAAGCTGGTCTAACTTCTTTGAAGGGAGACAAGACTGCTCAATAAAACAGTAGGCTAAAATTTGCTATTAACGAAACGCTTTTATTCACATCTCGATGTCAATTTTATTTAATAATTTAATAAAATATTGACTTAATAAACTTTTGCTTATTTCATTTGGTAATAGAATGAAGATTTAATCAAAAATCGTAGAGTAAACTAAGCGTCCTATCACATCCTTTACCATTATCATTGTTCTCTGCGAGAGTATTTTCTCTTCTATAGTTTCTGCGAGAGTAGTTTGTAGTTTTGAAAAGAAGCTTGTGTTTCAGAAATTTTATAAACAATTTTGCATTAATTTCGGCGCTTAATCTGATTTGAAAAATGCGATTCAATCAACTTTGTTGATTTCACTTCCAACTATTTTCGGTATTGATTTTTATGAAATGCAAAAGAGTAGCGGTCTTAAAAACATTTCACTGTTTCTCGGCAACCAGATTGACCTTTTTTTCAAGTGATTTTTCTTGAAATCAAGAACCAAGTAGAAAAGTTAAAATAGAAGAAATTATGACTAACGAATTGAAGAATAAAGAAAGTTACAATTGGTTGTATCATTTACATTACATTCGAGGCGAGTTCGAGACGTGCGAGAAACAAATACAAAAGCATAATGCGAAAAGTGAATACGCGTCGTATTTAATTGGATTAATAAAACTGCGTCAGTCGGATGTAAAAGGAGCGATCACAGAATTTACTAGCATCAAATCTAATGAAACAACTTACGTGAAAGCCATTGCGCGCTGTTTAATGCTTCTCGGAAGACATAGCAATGTGTGCGAATTGATTCGAGAGTCGGGCTTGAAATTATCACCAAATGACTGGCAATTGTGGCACATTCTTGGTACAGCTTACATGCATTTGGGTCAAATATCACTTGCAAAAGATGCGTTTCAACACTCGTTGCAAGCAACGAATCAAATTGAGCCATTCTTGCTGCTATCACAATGTCATTTGATAGAATCCGATACCAAATCGGCGATATTCGTGATAAGGCGAGCAACGGAGCTTTCTCCTAATGATGCTACTTTGAATACAAAACTTGGTCTTTTGCTGTTCGCCAATGGAATGAGCGCGAAAGGTGTCGATAAACTCATGCAGCTATCGCATTTATCGGCAAATTCGCCTGGAAATCTATCGCTCGCGCTAGCCGTTGGATCTGTACTCCAAGAAATCAAAATGGACATCGACGGCGCATTATACCGTTACAAAATGGCAAACAATTTTGAAAGTCCTTGTCTTTGGAATAATGTGGCCATTTGCTTTGCGTCGAGGAAAAAATTTGTTGCAGCGGTCAGTTGCTTGAAGAGAGCTTTGTATTTGAACACACTCGATTGGAAAATTAATTATAATTTAGGTCTTTTAAATCTTCAGTTAAGGCAATTCGCAAGTGCTTTTCATTATCTAAAAACTGCTGCAACTTTATCCAATGGATTGCCGAACGTATTTTCACTTCTTGCTATATGCTTGGAAAATTTAGAAGATGACACAAATGCACGCCAAGCTCATATAACAGCGACAAAAAGTCCACACGGTGCGTTTCCATTGCCGTTGTTGAACTACGCTATCTATTTACATACGACGGATATGGACAGAGATCTGGCCATCGAGTTGCTAATGGAATATGAACAATGTTGGTTAAAACGAAGAGCAAACATTGATTTCGACGAGAACATGATAAAGACCGCAACGAAATTAGCCCAAGCGTTAAATTTATCATCTCATATGGCGTGGACTAAAGAGCCGCCTACTCATCATGCAATTGCAAATTCGATAAACGATGGACACGCTGATTCTGAGAATAAAGGAAACACAATTAAAGAAGAGAATCAAGCAGATTGTTAAAGGTGTTCGAAGTTATCTAACAGGTTGACTCTTGTTGATTAGTTTCAATTCTTGAATATAAGTTTTCAAAAACGATGTTCGATGATTTTTCATTTCACTTTTTCTATTAGTCACAAGACTTTTTAAGTTATCTTTCACGCACCTCTTCTGAAAGAATTAAAATTAAATCTTAATTAAACATTTATTGTATTAAAAGTAGTTATAATTAATGCATTTCACTCAAATACGAAGTTCACTGAAAAGCTATTTTTATTTTAAAATAATGAATTTTCGTTGAAATTATCGATGAAAGATATTTTGTTTTTCGCATCAATTTTTACTTTGCGTTCAATTCTCATCGCATTAAAAAAAAAAATATTTTCGCTTCTTCGCGTAACGATTTTATCTTGAGAGAGAGAGATGCTCTACGTACTTTTGCCTTCCTGAATTAAAAGATCAACTGGTCGAAAAACTGTGCTGATCGCTTCGAATGATTGTTTGCCGACAAGTTTTTCGGTTATTTCTAAACGTTCTTTGCTGAATCTAATCGCTTTTTTGTAACTATATCTTGCACACTGCATCGATAACATTTTCGTATTGGATATTTGAATAGAGAGTGTTTGTCACTTAGATATGAGTTGTTTTCAAAAGTGAGTTTTCGCTTTTGTGATTATTTGCTTGCATTTCGATTAAAGCGGAGTTTAAATTTTCGACGTTTCTAGCATAAGCTATTTAATAATAAATACCGAGTTGCTCGAAAATCGCCTACTTTAAATAATCGTCCCACGAAACGTGCACCCTCTTTGAAAACTCCCTTTCGACTTTTCATTTCTTTAAGATATCAGTGATTACCATAAAGCGAAATTTTCTCCCATATTTTGGTACAAAATCGTTTATTATTATATCATAATCGATTCAAATTAACAATAAAGAATGGTAAGAATAACCATCATCATTTGTATATATTATTTTGAAACTCTAAAAGATTTGGCTTTTATAGAAAACAGAATGAAGAATCTTTTTTGATGTTAATTTCATTTTGTAAAAAACTTGACTTTTATTCTCTGCAGTTTTTAAAGGCGAGAATAGAATCCACCCGCAACAGGAATGCTTTCGCCCGTTAAATAAGAGGCGTCATCAGATGAAAGAAATGAAACTAAGGATGCGATTTCTTCTGGTTGTCCTATTCTGTTGTTAAACAGAATTAAGAAACTTAAGTAATTTGGATAATGATAAGTACCTCCGCATAGGCACTACTTGCTTAATCATTTCTAGGAATGCTTCGTTCTCCCAGAAAGGCCGACTAAATTGAGTTTGAATGATTCCAGGACAAACGCAGTTTACACGGATTTTCATTGGAGCACATTCAATGGCTAATGCCTTCGTAAGTCCAAGAAGTGCTGTTTTGCTCACAGAATATGCTCCAATTAATTGCAGTGGTTGATAGCCACCGATTGATGAAATGTAGACAATCGATCCGCCACTATAAGTTAATAATTTTTATTTTAGTATTTGACTCTCGAACAAAAGATTTTTAAATATTTTTATCCTTTAATCTCTAGACATTTAATTGAAACATCATGAAGTTAAAATTCTAATTACCCTTTTTTTTCCATTTGGGGTACAATAAGTTTTGTAAGCAAGAATGCGGATTTCAAATTTATATCAAAAATCTTGAGTAATGAATTTGATCAAAGATTTGCTTGATAATCTTTACTCACTTTATCCCACGCAGCTTCTGAACACTAAAAAACATAACAAACATTTTGAATTTCAAAAAAGAAATAAAATACCGCATATCCTCAGATTATATGCCATGGCACTATACCTCAAGTGAGTACAATTTGCTTAAAAATGAAAAAAAGAATTTTCTGCCACTGGCAACGGTCCCATAGAAAATAAAGGTTATCATGGCACTAAACGTCGAGGTATAGCGACGGGTGGCAGAACCTCATACTATAGTGGCATGTCACACAATCTGAGGATATACGGTATGGTCGACACACTTCTAGAGTATAGATAAATTATCTTATAAATAAAAAAATTAAATTTTGACTAGAAAATAAATTGAAACATAAACGTTAATAGTGTACTACAAATTCAAAATAAAATGTTTCGATTATCGAAAAGTAACTGCGAAGCAGCACAAACAATTAAGCGTCTCGTTAAAGTTTTTTTCGCAGTTGAGCTCATTTTCGATAATAAAAACATTTTATTTTGAATTGGTAGTACAGCTTCATTCAAATTGACTGGCTATCTCATCATCCAAATACGTTGAATAACCCCTACCTCGAATACCTTGAATCGATTATGAATTGTAGAGATTGTAGACAATAATTTGAATGAAGCTGTAGATTGAAAAAATGAAACTATTGAAATTGATAATTTTTTAAATACCACTTCACTTTTTAGTTTGAATTTAACGTCAAAGGAAATGAAATAACTGAGTTTACAGTGACCAGAAAAGTTTAATGGGTTTGAGACATGGTTATAATTACCTCAAGAGTCATGCCCATTGCTGGACTCACGGCTGCATTCGAGACAAAGATATCTATTCCACCTTTTTGTTCAAGAGCCTGAAAGAGGAGATAAGGTCGATTGAAATTTCTCAAATTTGACAAAAAGCATTAAACAGTTGTTTAACGAACAAAATCGACTAATTTATTGCGCTGTTCTTGATTGCCGACGTGACAAACTGTTCCGACCACATCGAGACCAGAATCTTGCAGTTGTTTCACGCGCTTTTCGACTTTATCCTGCTTCCTGCTACTGATCACAACCGAGGCCCCGTCTTCGGCCAAACGTTTAGCGATCGCGAATCCAATACTGCAATTTGTAAGCAAACAAACATCAAGCAATCGGAAAGCGAACAGATTTAACGAACCCCTCAGTGGACGCAGTGACAAGCGCCACTTTGCCGCTGAGTTTGGCGGTCGCTTTCATTTCGGACAGTGGTCGCGAATTTGACGAACGAATCAAGTTTAGAGCGATTCTTCGCAGTTTGAACGCGGAAAACATTTCGCTTATTTCGAACTCTGCGTTTTCTCTTCAAACAAAGATGACGCTACGAAACGCACGCAAAGTGTGCAGCGATCGCTCGAGAGCACATTTCAAGTCGCACTTTATTTCATTACTTTTTATCGCATTTTTAAAATCAATTTTTAATAATTGATTCATTGCTCGCTTTCCATTCGTGCTCTCGTTTTTTTCGCGAAACGAGAGACTTTTTCACTTTACTTTTAACACTTTTTTACATTTTTACATTTAATGACACTTTCATCAAACAACTGTTTTACATTCGCCCTTCTCATCAAATGTTAATTGAGATGTTTCAATATTAATTAAAAGCTAAACACTCGTAATTGTCGTTTTTTTCTCGCGCTCTCTTTTAATCGTTTTCTTTGTTTAAAATTAATTGTTTGTCAATTAAACAAAACAATTTGTGCTTGCCTGTTGATTTCTGTTTATTTACAGTGTTGAAAGCATCGAATTTATAAAAAAAAAACACGCGGCAATCTTCGCACTAACGCATTTTGTTAATTGCACAAAACACATACATACACATTTCGACTATACAAATCTCTGATTTTCAATGCGTTTGCAACACATTAACCGAGCTGCTTACTTCGCTTCTTGTCTCAATATTCAGCATGCTTTTTATAGTTTCACTACCTTACGCTCAAAGTCACTCAGTTTCAGTCAGTCAATCAGTTTCTCACTTCCGTATGCTCACAAACTTCATTCAAAATGCATCACCATTTATTATATGTCAGTGGTCGCAAGTTAATTGTAATTGTTCGTATCATAATTAAAAATCGCATGTGCATTAAAAAAAAAGCTCATTTCTAGTCAGAGTACTTTAAAATAATTGCGTAATAGACACTATTCATTAAAAAAAAGCTTTTGAATTTTCAATTTACAATAAATTTACTATGAAAAGCTAGCTGAAAGCTGACAACGAAAACAAATTATTTGTTTCCCAAGCTTTTTAATCTTCAAAAATAAATCTTTTAGAACTTACAACAGATTGTTAAATGGTTGATCTAGTAAACATATCGATATTTATACCATTCAACACATCTTGGTATGTTATTGCAATCTGAGCATTTCTTTTTACACTTTTCACAAATGTCCATCTTATCAATGAATTTAAAATTAATTTGAAATTTTAGTCTGTAGACCTTCATTCGCAATCAGAGAATTGCACAAATTTTTCCATAAATGGATGAAGAGTAATTCAAATGCAAATTTTTTGATTAAGTCAATTTCTATTTTAAAGTAATTAAGTAAAAATATTTAATCAATTTTTTTTCGCTGATTTTCATTGGATTATAGGAAGAATCGTTCCGAAATCTTTGTATTTACATTGTTATCGAAACAAATTTTTATAGAAAAAAAAATTCAGAAAATTACAACAGAGGCGCCTTATGATAAAACAAACTTAAAGAAGCAGTCGAGGCTCAACAAACAAATTTTTCGCCACACATTCAAATGTAAAATTCTCAGCTGAAAAAAAAACTCTTTTGACTAGAACTTAAATAGCGACTCTTTCTTTTTGCACAAATATCTTCTACCCCACGCCCATATTTAATTTAAGTCGAGATCGAACCACAAAATCTCTTTTCTTTTGTAAACATGCTTATTGTTCTGTAAGTTTAGTTTCACTATATTGACCGCTAAGTGTTATTTCTTGTGTAATGCTTAGCAAAAAAATAATTTCAGCTGAATTTTTACTTTATTTCTTGACTTCGAATAAATCGAAAGCATAAATCTTAATTTTATGCAGACTTTTTTGAAACTTTTTTTCTGATTCGTTGCAACAAAAAAAATGCGATGTTTCTATGCTTTTCTCTCGCTTATCTAATATTCATTAATTTCTTCTGTCATTTAAAAATAATAACAAAAAATTGAGCAAAATTTTTTTCATATTATAAAAAATAAATTTACCAAAAACATTTAAATGAATGTTGTTTTGCCTTTTAATGTTAATTCTAATTTAAAGTTCAAGGTACAAAATAGCACAAATGTTGAACTATAGTTCATTCGTAATTTTAACGTTTATTCTTAAGTAAAAAAAAAACTTTCCTCATCTGATCTTCATGAATATTGATGTCGATTTCTTTTATGTTTGCGACTTAACCTCTCTAATTTTTCGTTCTATTTGAGGCTTTTTTTCTTTCAATTGAAGTTGATGAATTGAATTCAACAGGTAATTCCATCGTTATAAAGTCTAAAAAAAACAATAACTTCACTTCACTTTAATTCACATTGAATATTAAATATAAAAAAGCTTTGAAAGCAAATAAATAATTGAACACGTTCAATGATCAATACCGGCGAATGAAGATTATATTTCGCTTTATAGGTTATATTTGCAGTGTCTTCCTTTCAAACGCACAATATAGATTGAGATCTGTCGCAACTTTCAGCTTTGACCAATTTTAGACTGAGAAAGGATCAATAGTGTGAAATGATCAAATTGAAGTGGGCGAAATGACTTGAAAATGACCAAAAGAGTGTGTGTTGAGCTAATCTATTTTGTCATGGAAATAAAATTTTTAAATTGCTTATAAAAATGAAATTCATGTTAAAAAAGCTTTCATTTTAACTTAAACATGATTGACCACAAACAAATAAAACGAACGATTTTTTGGACAAAGACGATCTCTAAACATGCTTTCAACTTTTTTCTTCATCTTCTATATATTTGAGCTTTTCGAATGATTTCATAAAACTTGATATTCAGTTTAAATACAGTTTCGGAAAGAATGTTTGTCCCGGATCGATCATTTAATATCTTTGAAACGCCTCAATTTTGACCAGG
>NCKU01001212.1:0-27788 GCA_003675995.1 Dinothrombium tinctorium | reverse complement strand
ACCCCTTATTCAGGGGAAACCGCGGAAACCGCAGTTTTTTGGAGCGCACAAGAAACTAAGAGAGTTTCTTGCGAATCCAGTACAACAGCAGTCCAAATCCGGCAACGGTGGCCACGATTTGCGGCAACTCGCTAACGAATAGATTCGGACTATGTTCAGGTTGAGCAGATTGATCGTTTTGAGCAGTGGAATGATCGCACGACATAGTCGCAGTGTTGACAGTGTGAAGTCGCAACACAAAATGAACAATAAAATGATTTCAGAACTCGATTTTCATTCCTCCTGTTTCTTCAAGACTCCTTTTCGTGATATTTGTTAATTTTTATTAAATTTTTAAATAAATAATATTTACAGAATCAATTGACAGATTTTGATTCTTTTGATGATGAATGAATCTTATTTTGAGCAATGTGGATTACAATGATCTAATTTCCAATCTAATTGGTAGACATACCATAATATAAAAATTAATTTTTAAAAAAATTGAAATTCTATTAAAATCAAAAATCCTTTTTTTTAATTCTTTGTTTTCGTACACTTCTATCAAGAAGTTCAGAAAATTTTTCAACTTTTAGTTTTGAATGACTTGATAAAATAAGTTCATTTTATGCTAAAGACATGTAGAATAAAATTTTGCTCCGTGCCAAAAAGTGATGAATATGTTGAAAATGGAAATTATTTAACTTGTAGCGTCGTCTTAGCATTGAGATGCAATGCTTCAGCTCTTAAAGAATGTTTAAGCGGACAATTGATCGCGCAATGTTTTGCTTCAACTGAAAACACATTTAAAATCGGCGCTTTAAGCGACGCACGTCAAAACGAGTCGCAAAAGTTTTGCTAAAAGCATTCGAAAGCGAAATGTTTGAGGTCTGTTCTTTCTTCAAACCAACTGTTTCCCTCTCATTTTTTCTTTTCAGGAGAACGACGTTTTCGAAATAACCGACTACACCACTGCCTCCGACTGGGAAAGGTTCGCTCTCCTTGTTTGCACTCTCGGTTAACGATTAACCGAAATTGAATCATTTATCGCTTAACACACCTTCACATTGATTCTCTCCTTTTTCAGATTCATTTCTGATTTTGAAGAGGTGATTCGACACTGGAATCTTACCTCCAAACTAATCAAAAGCAATGAGAGCAGCAAAATAAATCAAGATCTCGAACAAATGGTCGAAATTAAATTTGCAAAAGTGCCGTTTAGTGTTATGCTTTACAACAGTTCACAAAATGAAAGCCTAGAAAGCGAAGATGGTTTGTGTACAAAACGAATCAACTAAATATAACCGTTGATATTTTTAATCAGAAGCTAATATAAAAGCGCTGCAAGAATTGTTATCCGTTCAAAACGATTACCCCTCACGTGCACATTGCATTTGTAGATATTATGGTTTTAAGCAATTTATTGTTTTGTGTCCACTTAATGATAATGACAGTATCTACACAGAAGATAAAGCAAAACTGGTTCTAAGTGCATTAACAATCGCTTTAAGCAATACCAATTGGTTCGTAAAAAATTAAGTTTTACTAGTTCAAATTATGCAGAATTGTTTTTAACTCAGCTCAGTGCCCGTATTTCTTCAATTACATCAAAAACCAAGAAAATTTTTTAGAGGTACGATTGTGACTGCAAATACAAGAACAGACCTAGAGATGGTTCACTTTATTGAAACACCTCACGGCTATGGCTATCTTTCAGAGTTGTTAAATCTATTCAAAGAAAAATTGGTATAAAATTAGTTTAAATCTATCATTCGGATGTGAGTATTTTTTTTTTCTTTAGACTTGTCCTCTCGAATCTTGCCCACCCATGAACGTTTCTGTACGTTTAACTCATATTATTCGTAAATGGCCAGAGATTTGGTCTGATGATGAAGAAATACCATCCGATGACATTAATCTAAATGAATTAAATCAACTAAAAATTAAGTGCAATCAAGAACCATTACTGTAAGCAACTTTCTCCACACAAATTAAGCTAACATTTTAATATTAGTGAATTACAACTTTCAACTACATGGCCATCTTTATCAGAACAAGTGGTTTCTGATTCTGAATATTATAGTGATTTAAATCCATTGCATGCACCTCAGTGGACATGTCGTCTTATTTGCAAAGAAGCAGTCTCTTCCAATCTCAGCGATGCACTTTTCAGTTTTATTCACATAAAAAATTCGTGGTCAGAAAAGGATACCATTCTTGGTAAAGTAATCATTTCATGTGAAGAAAAAGGTTAGGTCTTATCGAATCAAACGATATTATAATAAACAAAACTTTAGAATCCGAGCTTGAAGTAAAACAAGCATTAAACAAGTTGGCGAACCCTTTATCTCTTTCATTGCCAAGTTTTACGCCAAAATTGAAATTGCATCAATCTCAGAACCTCTCAAAAGAAATAGTTTCTTTTATATTTGATCAAAATGTAAAAAAGGATGATAAAGTGGCAGAACTTTTTTACGTAAGTGCTTGTCTTCCTGTTTCCCTTTGTTAAAGTTTGAGTCAATTATAAAGGATTTTCGTTCATTCAAATCATCACCTTACAACGGACTTGTTTGGAGATTGGCTGTGGTACTTTGTCAAGTTTATTATACATATCGAGATTTAGCTTTGATAGCTTATATTTGGAAAGATCTCATAAATGAATTACGCCGTTATTGGGAGTCATGTTCTACAATAGAGGGGTACTTTTTTTTTACTTTACCAGACTATAAAGATTAATGTTTTAATTACATATATTTAGTTTTGACGATGTAAATGTACCGAATTTGGGAACCTGCCTTTTGCATCAAAAATTAGAGGTTTGTTTTCTTAGAGATAAGTCTACGAGAAAATTAAGTATCATCGATATTGTTTAGTTGCTTATGTGTTGTATTCAACAAAAGAACAAGCGTGAAGGGAGAAGCAATCAATCAGCTGAAATTGGTAGAGATGAATCGGTTGTCGACGATGACGATATATTTTTTGATTGCATGGAAGAAATCGAAGATAAAGGTTCATTCATTTTTTTTTAATAATATACATTAAATAATTGATGTTAAAGGTTGCGATAATGAAGGAGAGGGGCGCTTAGAAAAACATCAACAACTTTTGCTTCTAAAAACCGGTGATCCTCTTTATATACCTGTAACACAAGAGCCTACTCCCCTTACTGAGGACATGCTACAAGAACAAGCTCAAATATTGTCTCAGTTGGGTACAACTGCTGAGAGCTCGTTATTAAGAGCAAGAATGCAATGTGCCAATTTGTTATCCGATATGGAGGCTTTCAAAGCAGCAAACCCAGGAGCTATTCTCGAAGACTTCGTTCGTTGGCACTCTCCGAGAGATTACATAGAGGAAGATTCGAAGCAAGGCTCGATTGGTCATTTAAGCACGCGAATGCAGCACTCCGGCAACATATGGCGGGAAATGTGGGATTCTGCGAGGGCAATTCCTGCCTTGAAACAGAAAAGAATTTTCGACTACACAAAGGAAGCTGAAAAATTTCTGCATTATTTAGCTTCATTTACATTATCAGATCTCGTCAATCATATGATGCCTGTTTTAATACATTATGCGCTCGCTCACTTGACATCAATTAGAAGCGAACTCGAGCTCAGTGATTCGGAATTGCCGATTAATGTCATAGAAATAACTCACAACTCTTGTAATGGTTACTACGATCGGTGTTTAAAAATCATTCAAGCGATTGAAACAAAATTATTGCGTATAATTTCATTGAAAAAGAAATTAGAAATGGCGCATAACTTGGAATTTGATGCGAGTGTAAAACCATTTTCTTGGAACTTTGTGAAAAAATTCATATTGCAGCTTTTAAGTGAACCGGAAGTGAAAATTCCCGGCAATGGATCAGACTACTTCGGCGCCTTGATTAAACGTTTATTCATGGAAAATAATGCGCTTCTTTACGAAGAAATCACCCCTGTAGGAGAACGAGATCATCAAGAAATAACTAACCGTAGAACAAAATTACCTCCACCTATGGCAAAAGAGTTTATACTTCGGTTAACTATTCCGTATCCGGCTGCCTACTCGAAACCACTGCCACAAAGAATGTACTGTTTGCTCTCGCCATCCGAATTCAGACTTGCAACAGCGGTAACTGAGGATACCATACACTTTTAAATTTTTATTACGTTGTTTATTTCGAATAAAAAAATCAGGTAATAATCTTTTAATCGCAGTCCATTTTTAAAATGTGTTATTAGAGTTTTCTATGTTTTCAGCAACAACAAGTATTGAAATGTTTATTTTTACTGTGTGCGTTTTTAAGTTCCAATATTCTTTGCGGCGTCATTCGGCAACAATTTGCGCAAGAAGAAGAAAACATCCTCAAGGTATCACGACTTTTTTTTCTAGAAACTTTTTTCGCATTCAGCTTATTTTTACGAAAAAGGGCGACGCTCGACTCGCGAAGGATTATTGATGTTCACTTTATGTGACAAACGTATTGATTAACAATCGGTTCATAATTTAATGTCAACAAGTCACGAAATGTTAATTTATAATAAGATTTTTTCGAGTGAAAGGGTTAAGAAAATCTTTTTACTCAAAATTTAATTATACTTTGCTTTAATTTGTTTCGAACATTGAAGGCAAAAATTCAAATTATAAATTACGCTGTTGTAATATTCAAGCTCAAGATTCTTAACTAAGCAAATATTCTTCGCTTTATTGTGACGGAAAAGTTTATTTTCAAAAATTACAATCGTTACTAAAAAAAATTGAAATGTATGAAAAAATCGCAAACTAAAGAACGGCAGAAAAGTTTTTTTTTGTACGTAAAAAGTTTTTTATACAAAATGTGGAAGCGAATACATGTGAAAAAGTTGCTCGACATACATTGAGAAAGTTTTTGACCTCAGGTCATTCCACTGTTAATTGGCAAAATAAAATGCTATTAGTTTTGGAAACAGATGAATATTTATTAGATTTGAACAGTTAAGAAAAAGTGTAAAAAGCGATTGTTTTGCATAAAACAGCAGCGCATTTAACAATGAAGGAAAGTGAAAAATAGTGAAGTTAATCGTTACATGCTTGAGTTCGATTTCATTAACCTTTCGTTTGTTGCTTTTCTTTTCGCTAAGTGTTGTTGTTCGTTGCATCGCGTTAAACACACTTTTACTTACTTTTGCCGAATTCTCGAGACGTGTGCAATTATGCAATAAACGCGATAATGGCGAATTCACATTCTACAAAAAAAGCTTTTCGTAATTAATCGTTTTGCTAAAACCATCACCGAAACTAGTTTTCTCTGTCGCCTAATTTTTATTTGCTTCAATCGCTGATTAATGAATTTTATCAAATTCGGACTATGCTTAAGTAGTGCGTAGATTGGTGCGAGCATTCGCTAAATAAGTTCGCTGCGAATCATATTTTTAGTAAGCGTTGTTTTGGCACTTCAATTGTGATTTAAGTTTGGTTCAATTTTCACTCACAATTCTCTAGCGTCGATTTAAGTGTCTGTGACTTGGCACAACATGATTTTGTCCCACATAAATGTCCACTTCATTGTCTTTCCAATTTTCAAGTTTTGGTTCAATGATTGTTGCGTTATTCCACGGATCTGAATCGTATTCGGTTAACGAATGTAGTGAACTTGTTGAGTTCAGACGCTGATCGTGCCCTTTGTTTGCTTTCTTTTTTGATGTATTCGAGTGATTATTGGTTAAATATGCTCCGTTTAAATTCGGATTTGACTTGTGGTGTTGAAGTGTGCCATTTTGGTTTGAAAAGCGACTCGAAAGTTGTGAATATGCTTTTGGTGATTGCTGTGATCGATTTTTTGAATAGTTATTTGGTATATGTGAGTAGTGCGACATATGAGAGCGAGTGTCATCGAGCGCAGGATTGTGAATGCCATTCATATTTGGATCGATGTGATACATTCTCGCACGTGGTATGCTTCGCGCGCTGTACATAGACACTGTCTCCCACTCATTGTCCGCTTTCATAGACGGAGGTAGAGGAGGTGGCAGAGGTGGCAATAATTTCTTTTTGTCGCTGCGATAGCAGCAACAACTGAAAACAATGATTGCGACAAGAATAAATGCACAAACGACAACTGTTGCTGCGATAACAACCTTTTCTAGCTCTAGAGCTCGTTGTCGATCGTTGCGAATTTCTCTGCATCGATGAGAGGGAATATCTTCCGCACGAATATTCTGAGCCTCTTTCACTGTGAGCACACAGACAACAATGCATTCACCTGATGGCAAGTGCGAAATTGTGTACTTGTTCTGACTTGGATTCAACACATTTCCTTTTTTAAACTCTTTACTACCAAAAAATCTGTAGATTACTTGAACACCTAAGTTGTCACTTAGATTTGACTCCCATTCTAGTGTCAGAGAAGCGTCTTTGCGATACGCCTTTACAATTTTAAGTTTAACTTCTTTTGTAGTCTGAATATGTTTCGAACCATCGACTGAAGGTTTCGAGGTTAATGCCAGCGAATGAATAGGAAAACGCAATTCGGTGACCGTCGAAACAGTGGACTCGAGTGGAGTATCGCTTGTGCTCACATTCATTGCTGCTTTTTTGCTCTCTTCGGTTGACGACACTTGATTCTCATCCATCAAACGTTTTTCTTCTCGAGCTTTGAGTTCAAATAAATTTGTCAACTTTTTTGCTCCTTTTGTTGTTGATTGTGGATCAAGCGTTGCTCGACTGCTATTTTCACAAACGAACTCTTCGGAAGACATTTGCCAAAAAGTTTTGCGCTTCAAACTTTCAGGTTTACCACAAAATTGCGGATTTCGTTCCCTGCTCGTAACTTGCAAATTATAGCTTTTTATCCACTCTAGGATCCACTTCAGCTTACAATCGCACGTTAAACTTTTACCTGCGAGAAGAGAAAAGAGCGAAATGCATTGGCGAATGCTTGAAACTCGATCGCAAAAGGTGCCATTCGCGTTGAAAGCATAACTCACCTCCAATCCGAAGACCTCTCAGGGTGAAATTCAAGTGCTGGAAAGTTTCGAAATGTAAAGTTGAAATGGGGTTGCCATCGAGTGCCAGAAGAGTGAGAAGATTATTTTGACGAAATGCATCTTCTGGTATTTCTTCGATTTCATTGAAACCGAAATCGAGCACCTGTAAAACGCGCTCGAATCATATTCGATGTAGTTAAAATGCATTTTTACCCGAATTTCTTTTAATTGAGCGATCGCTTCTGATGGAAATATTCGAAATGAGTTGTTGAGAAATGAGAGCGAACTCAGAGATCCATTGACGCCAACAAACGACGTTGCGTTGAGAAACTCGATCTGATTCCGCTCTAAACTCAGCGCCGTCAATGTCTGCATGTTTCGCATAAAGTATGGTTCTATTTGTTGAATTTTGTTGTATGAAAGATCGAGAAACGCGAGCGATGTCAAGTTTTGCACAGAGGCTGGAATCCGTGAAAGTGATGTGTTTTTTAAATTGAGATTTTTGAGATATGGCTCGAGTCCACGAAAGGCAAATTGCGCCACTTCGCTCAGTCGATTGTCGCCTAACTTGAGCGTGGCAAGTTGCATGTGTCGAAATGCCTCACTAGGCACCGTTGCTATCAGGTTATTCGAGATGTCGAGAACTTGAAGCGCTTTGAGCCTACTGATCGCCTCAACTGGAATGTGCTCAATGAAATTGTCCCGCAAAGAAAGACGTACCAACTTATTTTCTAAACCGGCGAATGCATCGCGCGAAATATTCTTCACCTGACTTTTTGTTATATGAAGTTCCTCGATGTCCATTTCTTTGAATGATCCTTGAGGGATGGTGGGCAAGCTTGCATTGTTCACGTAAAATAAATCGATCGCTGTGTCCGTGACTGATTCATGTAATGCGTTCATCAGATTGCTGAAATTTGCTGTAGTGCATTGAATCGACAACTTTTGAATTTTGTTATTATAGGCGCAAAAGCATTCTGTGTGTAACTCAGTCAATTCTTTGCTCCACGGGCACTGGGCGAATGTTGGCCGCGTAATCGATGTGACTATCATCAACAAGAGAATGATGACTGTGTCCAGCTGCACAAATAGCCGGCTTTGTGGTTTCAAACATGTCTCAACCTGTGATCGATCGAAGTTTTTTAAATTTGAAAAAATGAAAATGAAAAGTTATTCAGAAGTCATTATTTTGCAAGCTAATTGTTAGGGAAGTTGATTCTTTCATTCAAAATTTTCGATATTATATTTTGGGTGTGAAAAATGCAGCGTTTCAAGGTGTGGTCAACTAATGCAGCAAAAATCTCTCACTCTCCTCTCTCATTCTCTGCGCGCTCTCTCTCTTCTTCTCCAGTCTGCATTATTAAACAACAAATAGTTTGCAAACAAAGGTTAGTAGCCTTCAGTGACGAGCGTTGCACAATTTAATTAACATGCATCATTTACAAATTGTAGCAGCGCACAAAAACTGTATGCAAATCGCTTTTAAACAGTAAATTACAACTTGCGCGAGTTAAATAAAGATAGATACACGTAATCTCGAGTAGGAGTGATATAATCGCTTTTTTATTCACAGTCGCTTTCATTTGCATAGTTTAATCGAGAATGAACATGCTACTAATTCATGATTTAAAACTTTGAATCGAGTGATATTCTTTTTTATTGCTAAATTTGCATTTGATTTAGTCTAATGTCGACATGAATAGCGAAGCAATCATAGTCCGCACTTAAATGATGAGTGCAGAATAGAATTCATTTCGATTAACGTGTATTAGCTTTCAATCACGTTTTTTTCAGTGAAAATTCATACTTTTTTCAAAATTACAGTAAAAGCTCACGTTTCAAGAACATGTTCGAAAAAGTTGAGGCCAATGAATTACATTTTATTGTGCATTTTGTAATTTTCAGACCAAATTGCTTTATTCACTCAATTCTCAAACGCGAAAGCGAATCAAAATTTGCGGTTTTCTCTAGAAGCTGAAGAAAGCGCTCGTCTCGCGAATACTTTCACTCAAATACGTGTGCGGAAAGCATAAATAGCGACGATTTTCTTGCTTAATAATTTTTCTGTGGAAACATTTTTTGATAAATAATTAAAATGCTTTATTCGCACTGTGCTCAGTGTTAATGGTTCTTAATTCGTTATGCTGCTTTCGCTATTATTTATTGCGCTTTAAAAAGCTTTTGATTAATCGGGAGTTAATGAATTTTTAAAAATGCATCGATTTTGATAACAAAAAACGACCATATCGCAATTCGCGAAATATGTTTGAAAACATAAAGTTTATAGTTTTGAAATTCAGCGTTCGAGCTCGAAGCAGACGCCGATTCAACAAAATTTTCCAACCCGCAAAAGAAAATGTTAAATTGAAAAGTTAAAAAGATATTTGAATTTAGATTAGAAATTGCCTTAAACTAAGTTTCACGTGTATTGAATTAAAAAATGATTAACTCGCTAAACGTGAATGCTTAACCAAAAAATGTATCTTCTCATCGTGCTAAATTTACCAGAACACGAAGAACATATAAATAATTTCAAACTTTCATTTTCAATACTCATCGTGAAACACTACTTTGCTTTTTTGCGTGTGCACGCAGTATTTACACAGCCGATAAAATGTCGCTTTATTATCATAATTATCATAATAATTATCTAAGCCTCTGTTTCCTTCACTTTTTCCGCAATTTCATCACTATCCGCTTTTCTAATTCGCGAGTTTTACGTCTTTATACATCAACCTGAATAATCTTTTTCGAAGCGCATTAATTCAAAAATATGAAAATCGTTGAATTTGAATTGCTTTTAATCATAAAACTTTCTTCTGACATTGACTCAATTCTTTTTAGCATTGACCTAAACAATGAAACAGAGAAAAGTGAATGAATATTGAGATTGTGTGCGCGCTTTTCAAGAGAATCGTGCGATTATAATTTCTAGCGATTATTTCGTTTCGCAAATTGCACGTCACCTTTTTCTAATGCCGAATGAAAACAATACTTTCTAATGCACACTTGATGCTTGCGGTTAATTTTTCATTTTTTTGCTGATTTTCATTTCGAAGAGATAAAAAACAGAAATAATTAAAAAGCAATTGTCTTCAGCTTCATCTCAACATTGATTTTCACTTTTTTCTCATTTTTCCCGAAAACAGCGTTCTTCAAAACGTTTCGAAACTTTTTGATATTTCCTGCTCTTTGCTGATTATCAACGATTTCTTGTTGAGTGTTGTGCATTCTTTTTCAATAATTTATGAGCTTACCCGGTGAAAAAATAAAGACGAAACGCTCGCTGAATGCACTTTTTTGACATGCATTCGCATTTTCGACAATGTCATTATAATAATTTACTATTGTTGCCGCAGTTATGAACTCAAATTTTTGTCAGCGAAGATGCATTTAGAAAAGATAATTTAAGAAAGTGAAAGTAGTACATTGACCAATGGCTGTCGTCGGATGTGTGCCTATTACTGACTCTTAACTTTAAAATGACATCCAAAAAAGAAAAACTGTTATCATGTCTAATAACGTTTGATTAAAATTTCGTCGCCTCAGACTTATAATTGAAGTAGCTTAAATGACTGGAGTAGCGTAAAATTTTTTCTAAACACTCATTATGTCGAAAAAATAATCGTTTCGAAAGGGCTTACGAAACTTAATGAATTCAAAAATGGTACATTTTTTTTCATTCCGAAATTACAGAAAAGATGAATTCGACTGCTTCTTCTTTTTTCTGCGACCTAAATGAACAGCGCCGGAAATCGCCGTTGGCACATAGGCACACTCGCATTGAATTTAATTTCGACGAATATAGGAGTCAAAAAACAGAGATTTGGGTTTTCTCGCTATAAAATGATTGAAATACCCCACACGGATACTTGCGCTTTGTGATATGCGAAACATATAAATTGTAACTAATTTAGAGGCGATTACTAATTTAAAACACAGGTTTAACAAATTACAAATTTAAATTTATTGCGTTCGAATCGAAGTATTTCAAGTTTTTTCATAAGCCGACATGTTTTTGTAACGAAAAATTAGCATTCAGTTTAAATGTCAAAGTTTTTCAAACTTTTTCGCCTCATACGCGCACATAAAACATACACACACCCAAATGTTACATTTGCCAAAATTTTCGCGAACAACAAACTTAATTCGGTAATAAAATACGCGAGAAATATTTTACGTTAAATTGATTACAACAATTTCTGTTCTTATCATGTGTCATTTTGTGGACACTTTTTTCAAAACAAGATTTATGAATTTCAGAAAATATAGAAGCGAAGCATCGGAAAATGATGAGACGGACGCAGGTGTAATTGTATGAATTATGACAAGTTTCATTATTACAATAAATAAAAGCGGCCGTTTGCGAAACAGCGTTCAGCCGACTTGTAATTGTAATTATAATGCTTTTAAACGAAAGCACCGAAAATTGTGAACTGCCGTTATTTTAAACTCGTTTAGGAGAAAGCGAAACATTTCGTGCCTTAAACTTTTTAGTACGGCGTCATTTGCGACGTGTAAGAAAACAAGTGCAAAAAAAAACGAGCGACTGCGAACGCATCGAGAAAAGAGTAAAAACGATTTTGGGCAATAAAAATGCTGCGCACCGAAAACGGACGGCGGTGAAACGAAACAATAAATTTTCGCAACAGCAAAAATGCAGCTTTCGCGTACTTTTTTCTTTATTTGAAATACGTTTTCTTTGAACGCCTTTACAATATTCGCTATTGTTCTTAAACTTTCGATTCTCTGTTCAACGATAAGTGACTTGCATTACGCAATCATCGCTTTTTGAGGAAGCAACACAGCTTCGGCTCTTCGCATACAATAAAGACGCATTCTTTAGAGGTTATCAACCAATATTCTCGTTGTTAATGAAAAAAGTTTGTCGCAGTGACAATCTCATCATCAGCTCTGTGTATCTTTCGAATTTGGTTTGAATTTTTTCAACTCGCAGCCATTGTGAGGCAAATTAAGTTTGGTTTTCATTTTTCATTCTCGAAAACTATTTTTTGTGACATAAATTTTTTTCTCGCACATTCCTGTTTAATTTATGCTAATTCGGTGTTTGCTTTTATTTCGACGATAAATGATTTGAGAAAAACACAGAGCACTAGAAATGAACGCAAAATTGAGTTGTTTCCAATGCTCATTTTGAATGAATTTCAACACCCAAAATCTATGCGCTCCTTTTTCGGCCGCATTTGCATAAACGCATACGGCTCACGCTAAGCTGAAACCATAAAAAACAATTGCTTACTTTCGCGAACGAGAAATAATAATAAAAATAGCGATACAAACAAATTCAAATTAGTCAGTTGAAAGCTGCATTCGCTTTTTCGCTAGTTAACAAACATATTGCAAGAATGCAAAGTAAGCGATTTTGTACTCGTTGAACACCGTGTGAAGTGCATATTTCATTTAGTAAGTCGTAAAAAGGGTGGTTTCATTTTACTCTTCGACCATTTTTTATTTTTTCTCAATCAATTGAATTTTGAATTTGTAAATAACTTTTGTCAACGATCAATCACTGAAAACTGACGCCACATTTTTTCACTTCAAACGCTTTCGAGTTTTTTCTATGAAAACTACACAATCGAACGCAGCTAATAATGAAAAAAACGATCGCTTTAATGATTTCTTTGTTTGAACAACGTTCGTTTATGTTTTGCGGCAAATAATAAATATCACAGCGCATTTAGGACCTGTTAACGCCTACGAAAAAATCGTGAGTTCAGTGTAACGACATTAAGTAATAAAATACGTGAGTATCGTTTTTAGCGTACGAAAAAAAGTTTTTCGATTTTTTGCGCTAAAAATTTCATTGTTCAATGCATAATTTACAGTTTTCATATTTAAAAAAGATTAACATAATAAAAGCCGTTTTTTTGGTGGCGATAATTCATTTACTTATTGAAAGAAGTGCGCATCACTCTTTTCAAAGCCATAAAAGCCAAGTGAAAAGCGTGCATCGCTTGTTTTTTGAATTTACGGCTAGTTTCGAGCAGAAAATATGTGAATCGTGTGACAAAAAATTTTAAGCTGCCATTTTTTATTGTTATTTAAATATATTTTATAAAAATGTAAAGAATCTCCAAACATATTTTACACCGCTAGCGTAAGCAAAGTTTTATTTTTGCTTATGTCCGTTGATATCACTAGAAATTAATTGCCTTCTCGTGAAGCAGTTTTCCTAATGACTACGAATGGTATTAAATTTGACTTTTTTTTCTTTTATAGCGATTGAAATTAGAAGTAAACACCGACATCGTGAAGAGATGCGGTCGCGAACCGAGCGAGCGAAATTCTAGCTAGATTAGATACAGTAACGCAATAAAATCGTTTTTTTAATCAAACACATCCATCTAACAATTTGTGAGATATAAGAAAAAAAGCCAGTGATGAAATGCACTTTAGAGCTCGAAATCTGCATACTTTGATCGTTTTTGAAGCTCTGCCGCTCAAAAACGCTCTTTACCGAATGTGTGTGCGTTGTACAAAACAAAGATTTATTTTATTGCACAACACCTTTCTCTCTCTCTCCTTCTTTCGCTTCATCTTTTGCCTTTCAGCGGATAAGAAATCAGTAATAACTTCGGGTTATTATTCAAAACAAGGTTGCTAGTTCTTCAACTCTATTTCACTCTCACCTCTCGATGGATACCTTGAAATTTCAAATGAGGGTTCCATGCGTTCATCGTTTTCAAGTAAAACTCTTTAGATTTTAAGCACCTCGCTTCAGAAAGAATTTTGACAGAGCGCTTCTTATTTAAACTACACAAATTTTTCAGTTTTAGATTACAGAAAAACGACCGATTTCATAGAAGATTAGTGAGAATTTTCTGCGCATTTTAATTTTTTTTTCAAACTAACTTTTTTCTCAATAACTCAATTATGTGTATGATTTATGGTAAAAATATGCTGCATTCGAAAATAAATTTGTCGTGAAGTAAAATTGATTATCATTTTCTGCTCGACAGCGTTTCTGATTGAAAATCTCTAATAGATTGCAAACAGTGCTTTAAGTACATTTATATTACATAAGAAGGCTCGAATTCGCTTTACTTTATGTAAAAATATGAACTTGAACGAGCTTCGATCTTTCCGAGCGCTGATTGCGTTTTCAACGAAGTCTCATAATTAGGCTAAAAAGGCGTTTTCTTAAGGAAGCACAGATTAATTTTGCTTAACTGCAGTCTCGATTTTGATGTCTTTCGCAGTGGTCATTAAAACTTCAATTTATTACTCGAATTCGATGATTGAAGAAAGAAAAAAGGTTTGATTTCAAAGTTAATTAAAAGAAAGTAAAAGTCAAAAAGAAGTCATTAAATGTATGTAAACATGTCGAAAGTTTAGGAGCGATTGTCTGACAAGCATTCGCTGAGAAATTCTTTCCCTCAATTTAGGAAAAACTTTACGAAAATGTAGAATGCAGCGACTCGTCGAAGCGATTGTTTCGCAATTACTTTATCATACAAAAAGATTTCAAATAAATCCAGCCGCTTCCAAAATTCCGATGAGAAGCTTGCGAATATATCGAGTCATTTATGATTCTTTCTACCGTTTTACACTCTGAAAGTGAATGGCGAATGGAGAGAGCAAAAAACGTTAATTCGCTTTTTGGTTCAATTCTAATTTTTTTCGTTGATAGAAATGAACCAATTCAAAAACCTCTAACCGAACCTCGTTATTAATGCTATTCATCATCATAGCACAAATTCAATGCGTACATGCGATGGTTTCATATAGAAAAAAGTTTTATCAAATAAAATAACGCCGCTCGTACGAGTCGTTGTTTTTCAGTAAAATTAACAATTTAAATTTATAAAGTGGATCAGTAATGTAAGGAGCTAGAAGCAAAGAAAGTGAAGCAGACTTCGGACGAAAGTAGATGTGAAAATTTCACACAAAAAAGAAAGAAGTCATAAGTAAGGCTTCAATGAATGTTCATTCATTTCAAATCGAGCCTAAATTTTTCAATTTTACACTAATTTTTGGTTTCCTGAGAATTGCTAGCACTAAACTGCTACCCTCACTTTCTTCATTCGTGCATCAAAAGGAAAATAGAAGAAATAAAAAAGTTTGTGCATATGTTTCACCAGTCTAAGTAAGTTTCAGACACAAGTGTTCGTTTGATTAATGAGCCAAGAAGTAATAATAGTTGTTGCGAATTACGACAGTCATTTGGTGCGATATAATTGCCAGCCTAAAATGAGTGCGTCTCGCATTTTCACAACCATCACAATTCCGGACATTTTTCAAAAGTGTTTCTCGAATACGAGCAAAATGTTAAATAATTAACAAATTGATGATATTCACTTTCTATTGCCGATGATATTCTGCTCAATATCAGTTTACAATGGTTGCAATATATTCTTTTTCGCCGCTTGGAAAAATTTTATTGTTACGACTTAAAATTTAACGATTTCCTCTCAAATTACACATTTCCACTCAATTTAAAAATCAATTCAAAGAGAATAAAGTTTAGTTAATTGCGTCGTCTGTCGATTCTTGTTACAGAATAGTTGCCTCAAATCTTGAATAACTCTTCTCGCAGTCACACGTGAACTCTCAATGCATTACTCGCGATTGGATAGCTTTAATTTCAGCATAGCAAACGAAACGAGCACGAAATCGTTGTATGTGTGTGTGTGTGTGTGTGTGTGGATTTGTATCTGCATGTGTGTGGTGCTTATCCGTGCCTCACTTTAACCCGTTCGCTTCTAAATCGAAGTTCAGAAAAAACTTGTTATTTTTCAAATGGTAATTATGGTTTGAAATACGTCCGCCTGTAAAAAGTAATCATGAATCGGAGTTTTCGAGCGAATAGAAAAAAGATTTTGATTCTTATTTTCCGAACTTTTTCGCTTTTAATAAAATTTCATTTCGCTTTTAGACGTAAAAAATAAGCAGAAAAAACTTTTTCGCAATTTAAAGCGATCGGTAAGATACGATCGTGCAGCGAGTGTCCGACCAAAGGCCGAAAAAATGTTCATTTGCAAATGGTAAATGAGTTCGCAAAAAAGATTGATGATTTTAATAAAGCAAAACGAATTCTTAAAATAGCGATTTAAAGTGTGTTTCGTATTTGAATGAAAAAAATAAAAACTTTTCTTAAATCTAAAAAACTGAAAATACTTTCGAAATGATTTACGAGAGCGGAATGGTGTTGATTAATGAATAGTGTGCGCATTCAAATTGACTATCGACGAGTGTTCGACGAATGCTCTACTAAATTAGATTATATGTAATGAAGTGAACATTTTTACGAGATTAGCCGCGAAATTAATGAAATACAGTTCACTTTCGACAAGCGATCATATCATGCAACAGATGAAAGAAGCAAAATCATTTCTGTTTTTTCAATCTTCATTACGATTATAAGTTTTGCTAAACGCTCATTTATGTCCCATTTCACTTAAGCTTACTTTTGCCGTAAACGAAAATCAACTAAACGTGGATTAAACGTTTTTGTGCCCCGATACGATTTATTCTAGAATAAGCATCAAACACGAGCTTTTTCCATTATTAAAGATATAAAATTCATGTTGCTTTTTACTTTTTGAAAAAAGAAGCAAAGTAAACATAATGTTTAATTTGAAGACGCGTGCTTTCTGGTCGCAAAATAAAAGCGAAACAGGTGATGGATGAGTGCGATTTTGCATTAATCGCTTCGCTTGCGCTTCTCAATGCAAATCTTCGATAATTTTTGTACGAAAAATGCCACTTCTCATAATTAGAGGTTTATTACATCTCGTCGAAAGCGAACGACGCGTTTGAACGTAATTTGTGTTTAATGATCACAGAAGAAAAGTGAATGAATTTTTCGTATTCGCGATAATTGCGAAAAAAGCAGTTTCGCGATAAAAGTAAACATAAATCTTAACAGCAATCAATGTATTGATTAGTTTCACAATCAAACACTTCACTTTTTCAAACTATTTTCGCACGAATTTTGTTTACAACTCGAACAAAGACGGAATAAAGCTGAGCAAATCAAGAAAACGTAGAGCGAACTTACCATTTCTATTTAAAATGATGAAAAGAGTGAATCCAGACAAATTTACTCTCGTGGTATTCGCTCGTCGAACTGTTCTTTTGGAGGAAATCGATGTCTACATATCACAGCGAACAGACCGAAAGCGAAGTTTTGCTTTTATGCGTTTTATGATTTCGGTTTGTTGTCTTTTAAAAACAAACGTTTATTTAACGCAATGTTTTGTTTGAAAATTACAAAAAACAATAGAACGCAAAGTGCGGCGTTATGAAGAAGCGCGAAGAAGCGAAATGAAGAGGAATGAAGAATGTGCGTCGACAAGAAGAGTGAGGTGTATACACTGAGATCGAAGGCAAACACACTGTCTTTTGACAGCTCGAAACTAAAAAACAACACTTGCTTTTTGACGGCGAAAAGTTTTGAATGTATCTGAACACGAATCTTTTCTGTGAGCGAATATTTTTCTTTGGTTCATACCTGAAGGCGGACAAACATTACCTATCCTAACCTCTTACCGGGTGTTCACCATTAGCTCGTTTCTCTCCGTTTTTTTTCGCTTTCGCTCCAAACTTTTACTTTTTCTAAACGAAACAATGCGTTTTACAACTCTCTTCGCTTTTATTCTCTTTTCTCTTTTAATTGCTTTTCACAACTATTTTCGCTAAATTACAAACGCGCTTTTCAGTTCTGAAATTATTTTCAATACAAAGGCCGAATCGAAGTGAATTTTTTGCACAAATTCAATCGCGATTCTTATCTTTTCAGTAGCTCTCAGTTCTCGTGTGGTCTGCGCGAAAGCTTTTGTCGCATCATCGCCATTTCTCAGTCTCGAAAAGCTTCTCACTTTGTTTACACGAGTTTCGCTGAAATTGAAAACTGATTCTGCTTTTGCGTTTTTTATTCGCAAACAAATGTGTGAAGCAAATGGCTTGCGAATATCACAGGTTAATGGCATCAATTGCATTGATTATTAAATAAATATCGTAAATCAGCAATAAACTTGCGCTAGAATTTTAATGTGTTTAATTTGATAACTTGATTATGAAGCCAAAAGCAGCCCTTTCACTTTTGTTTCGTTCGCATAACTTTTTGAAAGAAACTTCGCATAACTTTTTCGAAGTCCCGCAGTTAAAAACTGGGATTCAAAGTTGCTTAATAGTTATTCGGAGCATTGAAATCAAATCAGCTGCCGCTTGCAAATGAATTAATTCACTGCTTGCTTTTTTGCTTGATCACAAAATTTTAATCTCATTTTTGAATAGAAGACCAGAAATTGAAAAGATTGGAATCAATTTCTTAGAATTGAAGATCGTTTTGAAGTGGAAAAAAGCACAAACAATGAGACAACTATTTTATAAGTTTGAGAGAACCTAAATAAATGGCATTTGATAGAATCTAAAATGCATGTTTGTGCTCATCTATAAATTTTGATATCGTTATTTGAATGCCAGAATTCGAGTTTAAAAGCATTTGATTTCGATCAAAAACATAACAAAGTTTTATTTTTGGTTTGGAAAAGTAATGATTGGTATGAATTTGTTTGATACCTCAGCTGATCCAAATCAATAACGCGATACTATTACACATAGTAAGGGACAAAAAGTTGCTCATCTTACGCGTACATTTAGCATCGAAATAAGCCAGTTTTAAATGCAAAACTTTTTAACCATCACTGCACCGCTTAAGACAAGTTGGTTATCTTTGACAATCAAAATTGGATTTTTAATTTATTTTTCTTGATAAAATAGTCGATTAAGTTGTCCGAAGTTTATAATCGTATATGCTTCTGTGATATGCTCGCTACTTAGCGCCATGCGCTTCACTAACTGACTTGAGCTTGACTATCAAAAGATGAGCTCGAAAATGTTGAAAAATTTCTTATTTATCACCTCAATATTTGGAATAAGCAATGTAATGAATATTTTAACATCAATTTAAAAGTTGTTTCTTTTGAACGATGCAAAAAGAAAATCGTTTTTTTGTACGAAACAGCTTTTTCAAGCGAATAATGCAATTTGAATGCGCCGTGAAAAAATTAACGGCTTATCCGATCGAAAGAAAAGCAAAATTTATAATAAATAATAATTGCTCGTTAATGGCTATTTTATGATAAAGATTTTTACTCTCAAAATACCGGAAGAAATGTGCGCCGCACATGCATTGAGATTTTTTTATTTATACGCCGTAACCACGAAAAGCGAGAATTTTTGAAATTAAGCTGAAAAAAGCTATTGGATTTGCTCGCTTATGAAGTGGAAAAGTGCGGCAAAGTTGCCTTTGAAAACATCATCAATAACCGAACACAACAAATGCATCCGCGTAATTAATTGCAGCTTTTCGATCAAATTATTATCTTTCGCTGCTTTATTTTTCGCAAAAAAACATTTAACGGCAAACGAACGTGAAATGGACAAAAGCACGCATCATTTTCGCCGCTCGCCTATCGAATGCATCGAAAATGGTCTCTCTATTCGAAAAGCACTACGCAATTCTTAATTTATTCATTCGTTTGAGGGACGTGCCGAGAGCGAATCGATTGAATGGTCACTTTTGATCGCTTGCGATGTTCGTCCGTGTTTAATGCCAAAGCAGCACGCACTTTGAGAGCCTGTGGTCGTAAAGCAGTGCTCTTTTACCGCGTACGACTCACGCTGAATTTGGTCGATTAAGATTTTTTCTTCTCGCTAAGCATAATAATTTTTTCTAATTTTCGCGATGAAATTAATGTTCAGCAAAACACCGCGCTCGCCTCAATGATAGTCGAGCGTTCAAAACGTATACTTAAAGACGATTATAAAAAGGCTTAATTTTTATGCTTTGTGCTAAAATTTAATTTCCTCTTAAATATAAAACCGACGTTTGCGCTTTAATTAATCGCTCGTTATCAGATCACGCGCATAATTCAGAACGAGATAAAAATGTGACGCGAAATTATGTTTATGGCCACTCAAAAGAAAACAATATTTTCAAAAGAATGTTTTCGCTGTTCGAAGAGCTTAGCGAAGAGCGCCGCAGCGCGCAATGAAAATAAATTCATCGCAAGCGGTTGAGTACCGAAAATTTATGAAACGCATACTTAAGTAAGCATTTACAATTCAATCTTTTTTCAACGCTTAGACAAAATATGGAATTAACGGGCGACGCGTTAGAAAGTGGCGAACACAATTGTGAAGAATGACTTTGCAATTAAAGTTTGAAGAATTATATTTTCGTTGTAGAGTGAAAAAAGTTGCACAGTACACTTTAACATACTGTCTGCTGCTTTGAACGGCGAATATTTTAACGACAATTACCTTGAGCAGAATAGTAACCTGAGGGCGGCAATATTACCCGCGTCCAGTGTGCGTTCGCTGTACACTCGCTCCCATCCAAAAAATTTTCGGAAATACGCGCACACTGCACTGGGCTCACTCGACTCTTGATTCGCCCTTTGTCTGCGGTTGCCGTTAAAAAACTTATTGTTTCGCGAAAAACGTTCGCCGCAAACCAAATTTCTTACTTTCGTGTGCAGTTTCGACTTTCGCAGCAAAAAATTATATGCTTTCGCTCACTCATCAAACCAACGTCAAGCTTTCGAAAATATTTAAATTTCAAGCAAATTCGTTTCGCCTTTTACCTTTCACTGTCAAACTCTGATTTTTCGCCCTCTTTCCAAATTTGTTTTTCGTCTTTCGACTCGAAAACAACATTAAAACGCTTTTCTGCAACAACACAGAAACCATCAGTCCGCAAATTTAATCAATTTCTTTGTTATTGCACACATCCACTCTCCGGCGTCGCGCTCATAAACAAGCTCAAGATCATTGTGAGACCAATCACCCACTGTTCGAGCAAATGCAGCGGCAGCAAAAATTTCTGTTTCGCAATTGAAAAATTTCCAACTCGTAACGAATTGTTCAATTGATGTTTGTAATGCACATCGATTTGAACTTTTTGAAATAAGTTCAATTTTTAAACTTTTTAAAGTGAGAGCTTTGTACAATGACCCAAGCAGCAAAGCGATTAAGCGCTGGTACTACGAAAATGGAATCAGCAGGGCTAGGTCTCCATTGTTTTACACTGCCTTTAGCCTTTGTTCCAATATTGAAGAATTTAGTGGATATTCAAAGTTACTATGCACGCAAAATTTTTTCAATTTTTTTCAGCGACGAGAATCTTCAGAACGAAAGCAAATTAGCGCAAAATATAATTAGTCTAAAACTATTAAAGAAAATTACTTTCAGATTTATGTATTATGAAAATTTAGCTCCTTTCGTGAAAACGACAGTCTTTTGAATACAATTATTTTTAATTTAAGCTTGATTACTTCTTTCTCGACTGCTTGTTTTAGAAGGCGAAATCTTAAAACAAGATCAATTAAAAAGAATGACAATTACTAAAATTAACTTTGATTAGAAGAAGTCTTGTCTCTTTTCTTTAACTCTTCACTTCTGTCTCTTGCACTTATCTCAAAAAGTTTTAGTCTAATCTCATCTCTTCAACTCGCTTTTAATCAAATTAATGCTCGTCATTCAAAAATTGCGACGTTTAAATCGCGACTTATTTTAGTTTAAAAATTTGAAATCAGATTTGTTTTAGAAAATTAAAATTTAAGCTTTAATAGTAACAAATTTGAGGTAAACTCGCGGTCAAAAAGCACCGAATACCCTTTTCAAAACTCTTAGCGAGATTAAGGATGAAATTGTTTTACAATTGAGGAGTTTTAACTTTCATTTAGAGAACTCGCACATTTGGCATGAATCGTAATCTCGTATCAGTTTGAAAATTGCTTCCAGAAGCCGAAACGAGAGCAGAAAATTTGAATTTTGAGTTCAGAATTGTGTGTGTGTTGAGATTCAGAGTTAAGAAATTAAATTTCATAATCGGTTGTCATAGCTCGAAGATAACTCCAATTTATGCTTTGCTGGTTTTATTTACTTTCTAACGGTTTTCGAAAATTTGTTCATTGTGCTATTGCCGTTTCAGGTTCAGAGCTGTCAAGAGAATTGGATGAAGAATGAAACCAAAGAGTAGAAACTGGAACGCTGTGCTCGGTGATAGATGAATATACGGACTCGAACGGTGGCCAAGTTTGACAGCGTTTACCATATCGAGCTTTAAACACTTGATTAGTTCGTGGAGTATTCAACCGCAGGTACGAATAGTGTTTGGACGCTTTGCTTGAGTTATTGAAATAAAGACCAGAATTACGGTCGTTTTTGTAGAGCACATCTTCAACATAAATGTATTCTTGATAGCCGCTTTTTTCTGTGCCTGTATTTAAATTTGGTTTGTGACTGTTGGTGCCTTGGTCGAGATCAGGCGAATGCGGCGGACTCTTTTCTAACCAGCGCCAAACTTTTGAATAGCCGAGTGAGCTTCGATCCTTGTTCTGCGTACGCTTTCGCGGGCAGCAGCAGCATAAAATGAAAATAATTACTATTGTTGAGGCGGAAGAGACTGCAGAGGCAACTGCAACTTGAGCAACTTTTAATTCTGAGCTCGCATAACTCGGTCGCGTTATGATCTCTTTGCACGTCACAAACCGTTTAGCGGATGATGAAAGTGCTTCTGATGAGGTCACTGGTCTGGAAATTATGTTAGAAGTTTGATCCACTATTGGAAAGTCTTTCGAGTGAATGCAAACTTCATACGCAGTGTTCGAGAGCAGATCATTTACTCGATAAGTGTACGCTTTTGCAAAGCTAGAATTACCTAAACCGGGCGAATCGATGATATGTTTTGTTTTTACATAAAGCGTAGCAAATTGTCTCACTTTAATTATCCACTCCAAAGGCAAATCTTCATCCACTTCTACATTATGAGATCGTTTTGTTCTATTCTTTACAGTCATTCGAAATATCCACTTAATAACAAGCGAATTTTCGCCAATAATAATGTCTTTGAACAGCGTTTCGATGCGATCGACCGATTCCGGCTTTGGACGAGTGATCACAATTTGCGCGGACGCCGAAACGGAGGTCACCACAGATCGTTGTGTGAGAATCGAATTAAGCTGATTGTAGCTTCTCTTCGCCTCGGTCGCATTGAGTTCATAAATAAATAATTCGAACGCACAAATGAAAACGGCTGCGTCTACGATCAATATCGAGCGCATTGGTCGACCGATTCGCCTACTCGGATGCGAGTGATTTACAAAAGCGGAGTAAAAGTCGGCATTCAAATTGCATACTTCGAGAAAAGAAGTGTAAAAATGTCTGAAACAGTCCTTGATTTTATTTAATGTTCAAAGTTTAAAAAAGCAACTTTTCTCAAGGATTTTCCCGAATTCCTATTCCTAAATACAATAATTTTGAGCGTCAAATTTCATCTTTTTTACAAAAATTTTCAGTTGTGAAATGTTTTTTTTTTTTGCAGAATCGAAGCTGAATGAGAGTAAAGATGAAACCATTTTACGCTGATCGTTGAGATTTCCAATTTTTTCAATAAACTGACTTGTCAAATTCAATCGAGCTTATTTGCAAGCCAGCAAGATTCATGCTGTTCGCCAATTTCACGTGCACATGTGAAGCAATGAATGAGATAAATGCCATGAAGAATATGACTAATAGTGAATGAGTCGACCAACTCTAAGGCAGCAGGTGCTTGTTGTTTTTCTTTCTTTGCAAAAGTTTCCCATTGTTCAAACTTATCAGCAATCACTTTTGCGAAGCGAGTGTGTTGACGACGGAAGAGTGATCAGAAATTAACAATGAAAATATTAGTTTTTATTTTGCTGTTATTTTAGGCAAATGTTTCAACAAAAGTACGTTGAGAATAAGTTTAAAACAAAACGTGAAATAATAAAGTAAAATTAGCGAAAAGAGGGGAAATTGTAACTCAGTCAATCCTAGAAATTATTTGAAAAAGAAATGATTGCTAATAATTGACACAATTGCAGTTGAAATGGTATAAATGCAAACGATGAGACGAGAGTTGAAGTATCATAAAATGGAATCATTTGACCAAACCTTAATAATGAGCAGATAAAAAATATTCTCTCAACATTATTTTAGATCACTATTAAACTTCTTAATAAATACTTTCGTCCATAATTTAACATCAAATTTGAGGACCTTGTTGTTGTACAACCATTTCTTGATTACCGTCACTGCCCACGCTCTCATTAATTGCCAAGTCTGTCTGTTCGGAATCTACAGTTAAGTCATTTTGGGTCGACGCCGTTACGGTACCCGTCGTCACCGTTTCCGCTTCACTTTGCTGCTGTTGGTTAATCTTCTTGGCTTGGTGTGTTTTCAGGTGTTTTGAAAGGTGATCACTTCTCATGAATCTTTTTAAGCACTCCGCACACTGAAATCTCTTTTCTCCTGCAATTCAAGAGACAATTGAAGAGTTTGCAATTGAGTAACATGAAGTATACCAGTATGAGTTCTCCTATGTCGTTGGAGCTCATCCGATCGTGTGAACCGTTTACCGCAAAATAACCAGTTACATACAAAAGGCCTCTCCCCGGTATGCCATCTTAAATGAGCTCTTAAATGTGAAGTTTTACCATAGACTTTATTACATCCCGGAATATGACAAATATGTTGCTTCTTTTTTGTTTCACTGTTTCTACCTTCACCATCTCTACAATTTGGGCAAGTGCATGCAACTCTTCTCATTTTTCTTCCTGTTCCAGCTTCACTTCCAGGCGTCGATCCTTCTGTTGGTGTCGAAGTAAATCCTTGAACTTGCCCCTGAATGTTTGCTGGGGTTGCCGATACAATCTGCCATTTACTCGGATCGTTTGGATCTGCTTGAATCTGTTTGAATACTTTAATCACTTAAGCTGTTGCTTTATTAAGAAAATTACCTGTTGCCCTCCAGAAGTCGGTATTGTTGCAACAAGGTTTCCAGACGGTGTGATGCTCAGGCTTTGGATGGCTGCTGGCGATGCCGATATTATTTGCTGTTGTCCTCCACCTTGCAACTGGATGCTCTGCACGCCGGCAGGAAGCCCCTGAACTTGAATTACATTTGAAGTTCTTATACCTTTTCAAACTTTATTTCTCAAATCTGAATAAAAATTTTTTATTTTACCTGCTAACCCAGACAAATTGATTGCATTCGTTGGCCAAAGTTGAGAAGGGGCGGCTGCGATGAGTTGTCCGATTTGACCATTTGGTAACTGTACGTTCGCGAGCACCGTTTGTCCTGCAGTGGTCGATGATGAAGATGTTGTGCTCTGGTTGAATAGGAGTTGAAAGAAACACGAAGATTTCAATTGTAAATTATACCTGTGTTTGATTTGAAGTTGTAGATTCGAGTCCAGGTTCCTGTTTAATCTGCGCTGTTGAAGTCGCTGTCTGCGACATTTGGATCGGCGTCGCCATTTGAACCTGCAATGTAAATATTTAAGAAAAATCTGCCAAAGTCAAATATGTACCTGAGACAATTGTGGAACGACTTGTGCAGTTACCTGTTGCACATTCCCAGCGGGAAGTGCTTGGATGGGTAGATGGATTGTCTGAAAAATTGCCTGTCCATTGGCGGTCGAAATGGGAACCTGAACTGGTACTGTTTGTTGGACGCTACCTACAGGCAACTGTAACGTTTGCACGACGTTGCCTTGTCTCACAGCGACAGGCTGTCCACCGGTGAGTTGAGAAAGTGCAATGTTGCCCACACCTGCAACATTTTGAATTACAGTCTGTTGGTTGTTTTGATTCGTTTGGTTTCCCTGAGAGCGAACAATCGTCTGGTTGGGTGAGGACAGAATTTGGTTGCCGGAGATTTGAATAGCCTGTTGCCCAGACGAAAAGGATACCGGGATGAAGATGGCATCCTGTCCATCGATTTGAATGTTCTGAATCTGCTGCGCAGGGAAGATGCTGTATGTGATTGCACCGGCACTGTTGGTGCTCTGTGCGACAATCTGCGTGCCTTGTGGGATGGCCACATTCTGTCCGCTGACAGTGGTGACTGTTTTGATGGGCGTCGATATGCTTGTGGACACCTGCGGATTAATCTGTGTGACAGTGCCATCAGGATTAACAATGCCGACCGCTTGCTGCAAGTACTGCGCCGCGAGTTCGCCTTGCAGCACCTGTCCCGCACCAATGACCTTAACATTGGTCGCGCCAGCGGCGAGCCCGTTGCCGGTCTCGTCGGACGGGGAGCCGATTTTGCTGCAAGTGGCAGCGAGTAGCGCTAATGGCGAAGGCTGCTGCTGCTGCTGCTGGTTACCGCCGGTCGACTGTTGTTGGTTCTGTGATTGTTGAGAGCAGACTGTGGCAGAAACGGTTGTTGCGGTCTCCTAAAATAACAGGCGGGGTTAGAAAGGGGTGTGATGCGAGACTGAGGCCTGGTGTCGCCTTCGCCATCTTTGCCACACTCACCTCTGCTTCACTGTCCGCGAGAACGAACTCGTCGCCAGACTGAGCGCCCGACTGGGAGCCGCCCGCGCTGCCCGCACTCATGGTTCGCGCGGTCGCTTCTCGGAGCGGATAGCCTGCGTCGAGACAAGGGCCCACCTAAGCGTGGACTCCACAAAGAGGCATGAAACGGTCGCTGCCCAAACTTCGCCCAAAAACACCCCCTCAAAAGCCGGCCTCACAGCCGCTGCGCAGTCACCGCCGAGCGCTGCCGCAGCGAGAAGTAGTTCCGTGCAGCCACCGATCGCCGCCCTTTGCCGCGACCGCACCCGCGCCCGCCTCGCGGGGCCCCTCGCCGCGGGGCGCGAGCCAAGCGCAGGCCGCGCGGCCGCTCGGAGGCGGTCGGCGGCGGGGTTGGCGCTGGTCATCTGTCGCACAGCTCGAGCAGTGTGCGAATGTAGGCGTAACAATGGAGGCTTCGAATGCAACCATTGAATGCATGCATCGAGCTCTCGACGAGACGAGGGTCGAGCCGAGGGTCGGCCTCACAGCACACACACTCTCGACACTCCCAAAGATACGCGCGCCCGAAGCACACGTGGCCAGCGCTCGCCGCGGACGCGCGGAATCCGCGCCGCACTCACCTCGTTTCCTGCGCTCGACATCTCTGCGCTCTTCTCTTCGTTCGCTGCTCTCTCTTCTTGCTCTTCGTTCGCCTTTTCGCCTCCCGTCAACCGCTCGCTCACCGCTTTCGGCCCCGACTCGCTCTCTGCGCTTGAATCGCTCGTTTTCGCCGCGATCGTTGCCGTTTTCCGTGCTTTCGTCGAATGCGCTATTTTCTCTTCTCTCTGTTTTCGCGAAAAGCGTTTTCAGGTTGCAAAACGCGTCAATTTCGCCAAATACCGTTTTTCCTTTCGGCCGTCATTCCCAATCGCGCCCTTATTTCGCATCGCAGCCGTCGGTCGCAAATCGCCCCTCGATTCGCTCTCTTCGCGTTTTGAAACACGAGCGTTGGACGTCGAGTCGCTGTTTGCGGCGAAGAATCGTTTCTTGTTCATATCTCGTTCACTTCACTCGAGTCTCGCCAAAATGCAGCATTGCAAATTGTTTTCACGTCGCACGTCGAAACGAAGCCAATTGGAAACACGAGTTTGCACCGTTAAGCTAACTCCCAACCGAACAGACCGTTCGCCGAAATTTGGAGCAAACACAAAGATGCTCCAATTTTATTGCATCATTTGAGCTTTAAATTTCTTAAATAGTCATCGCCACGAATTTGTGCATTCCTACGCACTTTGAACAAAAAAGTTTCTCATTTTGTGCTCATCGCTCCGAGTGCAGAGACTTCTGCACAGAGTGCTTTATTGATGGCCAAAAAGTAATTTCGCCATTCGCTGCTAGATTTTGGTATATGGATAAAGTTGGCAACTTTTTTCCATCACTATAAACTATAAAGCACATGGTAAATTCACTTTTGCCCCTGTTGATAAAGCTGATTTAGTTAACAGTGAATCGAAAAGAATTGTAAAAAGCTCCTTGCTTTAGGCATGACTTTAATTCGCAGTT
>NCKU01001211.1:0-27808 GCA_003675995.1 Dinothrombium tinctorium | reverse complement strand
CTCATTTTTATGAACTTCTCTTTTTAATGAACAATTTTTTATGCAATATGGGGTTCATAAAATCGAGGTTTTACCGTATTTAATTCCAAGCCGAGCTCTAATTGGAACCTACTTCTATTTTCCAAGTAAAAGTTTTCTAAATAAGTTAAATTCCCGAGTTTTGTGAAATTAATAAACTAATTTTGTAAAATTTCGAACGTACTCTAATTAAATACGAAAATATTTACAATTTTTTTATTTTCATTTTGTTAAACTCATAATTATCCATAAATTTAAGAATCATTTGTAAGTAAACATTTGAATTAATAAATATATATTTTAAAAAGCCAAGGAGTAGAATAAAACATGATTTGATATATGCATTTAAATCAACATCTACATTAATATGTAGTTTTAGGCATACTTTTGAATTTTTCGCAAGATTTATTTTATTTGAGTAATTTCTTTTATTGAATAATATTTCCATTCAAACAGTTTTACGAAATAATTTTATTTGTCAGATCTTGATTGATAAATGAAATATAAATTGTAGATTTTGTGAGCTGAATTTTATTGTTCAAGCGTACGACAAAAAGTGATAAAGTTCGATGTTACGAGGTTGAACAGAAGCCTATATTTTTATCATGATTGCATTTTCTGTCATATATTCCATTACCGGCGCATTACTATCACACGATTCCATTCGATATAATGTCATCGATTCACATTTTTGATTTTTTTCGATGTCATTTTTTTCTTTGCACAAAATTAAGCAAATTAAAGATACAATGAAAATGATCAAAATGAGCGAAGATGTGATAATGAGGCAAAAATAAGCTTTTTCTTCGTAAAATATCTGCATAATAATTGGAATTAAAGCATCGTTTCTCTCGATCGTCAATGTTTTATTTTGCTTTCGTGTTAACGCCGATTTTGCGTTCGTTCTACTCACTTTAATCACTTCTTCAACCGTTTCTGTAAAAGTTTGCCTCTCTCTCGTACTGCTGGTGCTTTCAGGTGTCGTTACTTTTTCGAATAACGAATTATCGCTGCTTTCAATCACAAGTTGAACGATGTCTTGATAATCCACCGATTTCGTCGTAACTTTTTCAAACGCGGACAATGGTTTTTGACAGAGCGTTACCGCTGTTTGCTCACAATTGATAGGCACCCACACCGGAGGACCATTTACAAACATCTCTGCACATAATTCATTTTTAGCTTCATCGTAAGCATCTATCAACGACAAGTCCCAATTTGTATAAGTAATCTCGCCTGCTGATATTCGCTTCGTTTCCACAATAGTCAAGGAACCATTCACATTTTCTATTTTCGCTATCACACCAATCCAAAAGAAGTAGAGTTCGTTTTCAAGAGTGAGAAAGTTTTCCTCTTCAAGTGAGTCAATCGTAATCAGAGACGAATTCATGTGATGTTCACAATATCTTCGCGCGTCGTGGAAATCCATCATTTGATTCACTTTCAAAATGCATTTTTCGCTTTTGTATTGCAGCCAATTTTCTGGACAAGTCTTAGCGTACTGTTCGCCTTTAAATACGACAAATTTTAAATGGAAGTAAAGAGATATAAATAATCATCTCACCAAAAGCGATATTGAATAGTAACGCGAATATAACCCTTAAAGGCATTTCGGATGCGAGTATAAACGTTTCTGTGACCATTGTTTACAGTATTATCGAAAGAAGCGGAGTCCGGAAACATCGCTGTTTGCAAAATTCAGCGGAAAGCGGAAAATGTTGCTGATTTCGATAACTCGCAAATTCTTAACACTAATTAACTGTGTTTCCGATTGGAAAAATCACCAAAAGGCGTCACGATCTTAACTTTCCACTAACGGTTAACTTTCTTCATATTTGTAACAAAGCTGATAACGAGAAAATCTCGGAAGAATTTTAGAACATTCGGGCGGTTATTTACTTTATTCCCGCCAAAAGCAAGCATTACTGAATTTAAATAGCGATATTATTCAAATTTCTCCTTAAATTTTTCGTTTCCTACTTCATTCTTGAATTTAAATTTTTTATTTTCATTAAAGTTCATTTACTGAATGTAAACAAACTTCAGAGAAGTGATACTGAATTTAAATGTAGTACACTTGATTACATGTATTTAAAATTTTTAAATTCATTTTTGCGCAAAGACAAAAAGTAAGAGATTTGCTTCACATTTTAGCAATTTTTTGCTTTTCGCAGAGCTGTTCATTGTTCAGATTAAAGAATGTTTCCCACTTCATTCACGTTTAGGATATTTATTACGTAAGAGGGAAATTCATGGAAAGCACGTTTTAGTTTATCAGCAATAATTTATTGTGTTTCACGAACTTAAATTGTGAAATATTCGTTTGTTTTTATGAACCTCATTTTGTATGAACAACCTTTTGCAGAAAAAAGTTCAAGTTTAAAATTATTTCAAATTTTGGCACACCTTTAAAGAACTTAAACTGAATGGTCAAAAATAAAATTGGTTTTGAAATTATCAAAACTATTGGCGGAGCAAAATTATCGAGACGCATCTTTTAAGAAATATTTAAAGAGAAAAAATCGCAGAATTTGAGCGAAAATATACTTTCTCGGGTAATTAGTTTCTAAGCCGAAATCTGAGGTCATACTGCCACGACCATGAGAACCTAACTTGAAACACTTTTCACACTCTACATAGTTTCGACTATTTCTTTTGTTAAATCAATTCTTTTTTCTAGGTTCTATTTTTATTCTCTTATGGTTATGTATCCTTCCTTCACTCCTCCTTCACATTCGTCACTCATTATTTTCCACTCTTATTTTTCGTCACTCATTAATCTTTCATTAAAGAAAGATCAAATTTAAATTTTATTTTTGATTGCTTGGCGTTGGTCCACGCGCTAAATGCACGCTAGAGGTGGAAACGCGATGAAAATGAAATCCCAAACCTGCCCATATTTCTTAAGTTAATGGCCTTTCCCGTCCCGTCTCCTAAATTCCATTATTCCGTTAAATCATCCCACCAGTTTAACCCATGATTTGTTGAACTCTTTAAAACACAATAACTAGTATCATAAATACCATTACATGCAAACCATTACAACGAATTTCATTCCCATCCCAATACCATAATTACAAAAATTTTTTAAAAATTCGACCCCATTTCCAACCATTTCCACATCGTTCTTTACCATTTCTTAAAACTACGGCTCCAATTTAACTTCGCTGGTCTTAAAATAACAGACCTCTGCTCTTCATTTGACCTCTTGATCAAATTTTTGTCACCCTCGCAAATTATAATTTTTAATATAATTTTTATTTCAGATAAATTAGTGTTTGGCTTATTTTACTGCTTATATTATTCCTATTCACTCCTTTCATTCATTCCCATTTTCTTTCAAGATATATAAATGTGAGCAAACAAAAAAAGCGCTTTACATTTCTTTAGGCTTAGAATCCTTCTCCTATCGGTTTTATCCTAACTATCAACTTAAGGTAGTTACGAGTCGTACACGGGTTTACGGGGAAAAGGGTTAAGGTATTAATACCAAACCCATACGGGAAACGGGCGTGTTTGGGACCTTACGATTTTTCCCGCGTCCCGTTTCCATCTCTAGTGAACGCTAAACTTGAATTCTGTGACTAGTGTGCAAAGTTTGTATTGTGTTTATGCACACTTCAACTCTGGAAAATATTTCCACGAATTGGACGACTAACTGCGGTCTTGGTTATACCCGTACAATATTGAAACAAATTTAATTCATACTAATCGTAAATACCCGTTATTTGATTTCACAATAATATAATCATAATTCAATTGTCTTTTCAAAAGCTATAGCTAAGGATGGCTAGTTGGCAGGCATCTAACATTTATTTCCGCCTCTCTAAAACTAATTAAATTTAGAAAAATAAATTTAAGAATTGATTGAAAATTGCTTTATTTAGCTTTGAAAATATTTTTAAAGAATACCTTTTTTGACAATTTTAGTGATTTTTCAAGTTTTGAAAATGACAATTTTTCAAAAGCTGAAATTTTAAACAATTTTCATTAAGTTCACCAGTTTCAATCTTTTTGAAAATTTTTATGTTAAATAAACAAGAATAGTGTTAAGTAATAAAAACCAAAGGGGAATACAGGTTCTAAACAGTGCAACAATCAAAACCAAGTGCACAAATTAACAAGCACTTTTCCACAAGAAAAATTTTGGGGAAAATTTTTATGAAAAGAATCAAATTTTTTCAGTACATACAGTGCCCGTCAAAAAGACGAATCACTTTTAATGGGTGTTGATATGTGGGAAAATCATTTGTTTGGCTTTTGTCTATGTCTAACACAGCAAATGCTTCTGCGAATCAGATAAGCACTTTGCTCATCTATCTATCCAAGACTGTATTTACAGTTGTGCATAGTTCACTAGAGGTAAAAAGCTGCAATTTTTATAAGCAGAATATTTTCAAAAATACTGTAATTACAGTCTGTTTTTAATTTGAAATCTAACAAAAACTGGGTATAAAGGTTGAACATTATTCAGTTAACATTTTTTGTGTGTGTTACATTTCACAAATAAATTCAGTTTGATCAAACTTCTATGTTTTAATCTATGGTTGTTGGTAAGCAAATGGTCAAATTTTTTGTACTTGAAAGAGCTTTAAATAAAGTGGTCCTTTGACTCGCTGAAGTATTTGTTTGTTTAGCCGTAAACAGTGCAAACCGAAATACCATTTTTTATGGGTCCTCCGACATTGAAGCTGGCTGTTTTTTGATGGGCAGCAGAAGGGTAGATTCAAGAGGTTGAATAGAACTCGAGAATTAAAATATTTTTGCATTTTCTAAAATTTTCAATTAATTCTCAGGAAATAATAAAATTTTTAATATGAAAAATGTTTTTTTTTTAAAATAATTTTAAGGTAAGTTCTTACTTAAAAAGAAAACAGCTACTTGATATTAATTATCTTATAATATATAAACTTATTTCATATGAAAAATTCGTGTGCCTTCACCAAAATTTTTCCTATGAAAAAGTTTACGTTGATTTATATTTTTTGTTTTGATTATCACATTGTTTACAGCCGGAATCCCCATTTCGTTTCTATTCATATAATTATTCCTGTTTATTAAATATAAAAACTTTCATTAAGAGTGGCATTGAAGAACGGTGTAAAAATAGTTTTTATATAAAGATAATTACTCCATACACTTGATTTTGTTATTTTTTAAAAAATGCTCACTTTTTGCACTTAAGCCTGCCTCTAATTTAATAATTGAATTTTAGATTTTGATTTATTTTTCATATAGGTTATTATATTTGAAAATGACTAAAATTCTTGAATCTCATGCGAACAAGTGTTTTTCATAAGTGCAAAAGTTTCGACAATTGAAAAATTGTCATTTTCAAAACTCGAAAAATCACTAAAATTGTCAAAAATTTGTATTTTTAAAAATATTTTCAAAGCTGAATAAAACAAATTTCGATCCGTTTTTAAATTTATTTTTCAAATTAATTCTTGAATTTTCTATTAGTTGAGCTTTGAATTCTTAAATTTGTTTTTGATATATTGATTAGTAATCAAAATAACCAAAAACTCTAAATTTAGATAGTACATTGGATAAAACAAAAAATTTAAAAAAGATTTTTTTTCTCTCTTCCTACTCTCCATCTTTGTTTTTCTAATATTTGATATGTTACACCTTTATTTTTATCGCCATCAACTTTTAAAATTTTTGAATTCTGCTCATAGAAAAACTCTTAAATACCTGTTCAGCAATTTTATTAATACAGTAAGCCATTTAATAAAGCGCTAAGTAAACGTTTTATGAGCGCCGTAAATTTATGAATGCAGTTCATGCGATCATTAATTTTTGTCACAAAAATCTTGCTCGCTTCACATGTTAAATAAGCAATTTTGAACTAAATAAATTGATCAGGCAAGTGCTCAAGAATTGTTTCTCAAAATTCTTTCCTGTCTTTTATGAATTTTATTCTTCCTTCATTTTTATTTAGAGGAAAATTAAAAATTTTTATTCATCACGTAAATTGAGATGAAAGAGAAATGTTAAAAACAAACTTTTAATTAAGCAACGAAAAGGATGAAATGTCAGCCTATAAAAAATGAGGAAAGAAAATGATTGACGCTTATAAGGAAAACGTTGTTCATTCAAAAATGAACTTGAAAATAATTTTCCCTTTCAATTTAACGATTAAATTAGCTAAAGTTTATGCAATTTCTACGTACTTGGCAATCTGAATCAAAACGAATTGCAAAGGCAACAAACAAATTGAAAGTTTAAGTTTGTAATGTCATAATTAAATTAGATGAATAAATTGATTTTACCTTATACAAAATAATTTCACTTTTCTATGACTTAAAAAATTCCCAAAAACAAACATTCTTAACAAGTTTTATCTCCGATTTTCCTCATTGGTGTTTTTCGCATTTTTAAGCTGAAATGCTTTGTATCTGAATATTTTAAAGCGATTAAACTGATGCTGTGATCAATGAGACTAGTACTTAAAAACAGCAATCAAACAGAAGTTATTAAGAAGTCATTTTAAAAGCAATTTCGTTTCGCAATAAATTTCTTTTGATTTAACGTCATTGAAAAAGCTTAGCGTAGAAATGAAAGTGATATAGAGACAAGGCTGACACGGCACACGGAGAAGAAAGACAACTTTGAACGGTGAGAGTAGTAAGGTTAATTTGGTAAGCTCAGCAAAGTTGTTATTTAAAAGTGAAGTAGAAAAACAAAATTCTGTTTCTTCAAGATAAACAAGGTTTTTTCTAAAACGAATTAAATCAGTGAAAATTTTTCGAATAAAATAAATCCGCATAGTGTGGTAGTGAATCAATTTAAGAATTCATTCACGATTAGTGATTTAAAAATGAATAATAATTGAAAATATTTTTGATGCGGAAATTGAAGCACAAAATTGAAGTTGAACTTTTACTGAATAAAATGATTGATATTCACATCAAAGTTTATGTGCTTGCTTTTCATAAAAGACTGTAGATTTTTAACTTTGATATTGCTATTCCTCATTAATAATCTTCATCAACTAAGATCGTTAGGTTTCCTAAGTTAATTTCATGAAAAAAAATCAAAATTCAATTAGTTCAATTCCAACACCTTTTGAAAAAATTTTATAAACTCCTCTTTATCTTCAAGTGCCAGAGCTTCCACATCAATTTCACTCATAGGTTTACATTCTGGTGGAGCGGTTATATGAAATTTTTCACGTGGATTTTCAATATACTTTGGTACAGATTCTTTCGGAATGAATTTATATAATTCTTTTGAGCTTACAAACTGTATAATTTTCTTCCAATCAGATGGAATGAACGACATAACCACCTTGACCAAAGGCTTCGCGAACCACGGAATATTAACTCCAATCATGTTTTTAAGTCCTGATGGCATGTAATTAACGATAACTTTTAAAACCCATAAAACTTCTGGCACATCATATTGCGCCATGCTGAGTCCTGTTAAATCAACAAGAATCGTCCATCCTTTTCCATTGGCCATGCCTTGTTCCAACGCCTTAAACAGAAAATAGCTCAATATTCTCTCACATCCTTCTTTTGTTGATGGTGTGAAGTGGCAATATTTTCCCCTAATGCAAAGCAAAGGGTTTCCCTCGATATCGGCTCCACTAATGTAAATAAATCCAGTTTCAATAAACTCGCGAGGAATATTTGCTTCTGTGAGCTTCGGTATCTGATGCTCTTTGCGCCAAATGAGCGCTTCTTTGACCATTTCAACGGTTTTATCAGCCTTACCGTCTTGGCGCTGACAATACTTTCTCAAATAACTCATGCTTTGCACGATCTTCTTCACGTCCGTTTCATCGAAAATATCTTTTTCATCCTCAACAATTTTCAGCAACTTTTCTTGAACTTCGATTATCGTGTAGTACTCAATCGAATCACGGGGAATGCTTTTTATTGAAGAGTTGGTCAACTGTCGGCGAAGCTTAAACGAAAAAGCCATGCTTTCACTTAATCTTTTCGCTTCACTTTTTCTCACAACTGATGCAAAGTAACAAAAGAATGAAATGTAAGAGGCTCTTCGTTGCTTTTTAAAGAGATAACTGTGATGAAATTCGCATTATAAAAAAGTTGTTCGTTAAAATAGTTGTCATTGAAATATTGCTTCACTCACGCCTCGAGCTTATACAGTAAAACCTCTCTTAACGGACGCTTTTCTTAAGCGGTCATCTCTACTAATGGTCACAAAAATAAAATATTCTCTTAAAACTTGACTCAATTAAAAATGTCCTCTCTAGAACGGCCACCTCTTCATAACGGTCAGTTTTTTTTGTACCTGTTGGTATGCTTTGTAGAGAGGCTTCACCGTTTTTTACTCACATCTCATTAATTTGTTGAGTAGAACGTGCGTAAAACCACATTTTGCTCTTGCCTCATCGGTCTATCTTATTCTCTGTAGCTTCCACGAAGTCATTCAATGCTCTTTTTTGAGAATGAATAAAAATTTTCAAATTTCTGAAAACACTTTACGCACGCACTCAAAAATTTTTAATTTGTCTAAAGAAATATATATACGAATATAGTTTTAAGCGGTATTTTTTGCTTAATTAAGTTGGTTTTTAAAACTTCGAATTATGTTGAATTTCTGATTCTCAAGTTATAGTTTAAAAACGAGAAGTTTTGCTTAGTGTTACACCTGTGTTCAAAAATTGTTCATACTAATTGGCAAGAATTAACTTTCATTGCAATCTAAAATCTAAAGCTGTAATAAAAAGTGGCTTACACCTTAAATACTTTAACTCTCTGAGTAAAGAACCATGTAGTTGTGTTGATTATAAGGAATTCAAAAAATCGTACAAAGTTTTTTACTATGATTTTTAATTTTTAATATTGTAATTTACATTTAAATATGACATGCTTACTATTTTGCTCTTTGATATCTTTCTAAGTTTAGAAATTTCGTTTTATTCTTTAGAAAATGTTCTTGAAAGAAGCAATTTACGTTTTACGAATCAACTTAACAAGGTTTTCGATCGTCAAGCACAATCTATAGTCAAACTAATTTTTTTTTGTTTTGTTTTTGAGGACGAGAAAAACAATGGCAAGGCCAAGAAAAAAACGCGTACCGGCATTCCTTCATGGTCAAAATTTAATTTTTGTCATCTTGATAAATTTTCAAAAAATTTTTACAGCCGCCAGCCAGAGAATATTTATAAACTTTTATCTCAAATTAATTATTACGTTATATTCAATGTTTTGAAAATTTTAAAACAAGATATGGCGCTTTCTTACACGTTAAAAGATTTTTGTCATTTTTTATAGTAATTTGCAATGTCAAAATTACCATATGATAATATAATTAAATTTTCTATAAAATGTTTTGAATTTTTCAAAAATAGCTTCAAAAACAACGAATGAGAATTTATTTTTCAAATTTAGATTGAAATTCAGTTTGAGAGTAAAAGTTTGTAAACATTGCCTACCTGGCATCTCTATTTTTTTTTTAAATGTATCATGATGACGAAAAAAATTTTGACCTGAAGGGATTCTCGCAAGCGTTTTTAAATGTTTGCATCGTTTTACTCGTCCTTGAAAACATAAAAAAGTTTGACTATAAGTTGTGCTTGACAGTAAAAAACCTTCCCCTGTTACAAGGATGGTCAAAAGAAACGGAAAGAAATTTAAATTTTAATAACTTCAAAACCGTAAATTTGATATTACTGAAATTAAAAGTAGAAAAAGAGGAAGTCTTATGTCAACGATTCATTAAGTTTAATGTCATTCTACCCTCTATCATCTTTTCCAATTGAAGGAGCTTCATTTTATACACTCCTCATTTTGAATATGCAAATAAGTTCTATTCTCCAGATAATTGCATTTTTTTTCTCTCTCTTTCTTGAATTTTTATTGATTTCGACGCGTTACTCTCATTTGAGGGCCATTGCTTGATCAGACTTGAAAAACAGTTGATGGATTTGACTGCAATATTTTTGAAGCATTGCATTTTCAGGGCTTAAAATTGGCTCAAAAATTATTTTCGGAATGGCTTAGAACCTAAAAAAATGGAGAAACAGGTAAGTCTTGATTTGATTATATTTTTAATGAATTTTTAAAAACTTCTCTCTTTCATTAAAAATTTTTCAGATTTTGGTGACGTATTTTTTAAGAATGTACTTTTATTCTTTAAAAATGCTAATCACAATGTGCAAGCAAAAAATTTGCATTTCATCAACATTAAACATCTTGTTTAATTTTTTTATTTTATAACTTTTTGACGCGCTTCTGCTTTTTTTAGTGCTCATACGTTTCCGCTATGCTTAATAGTTCAATATAAATTTAGCTTTTGCAAAATTTTAAATTTGATTCGAAATTTCTTAATGATGAAGTAATGACACAAAAATGTTTATGAATGTAAATTTATTTTGCCAAAGTAGTAGATTGCAAGGCCAAATGAAACAAATTGATACTCACAAGCAAACTTTTCATGTGCTACCTACCGTTTTTCACCAAGCTTTGTTCACAAATTCATAGTGATTTTTAGTTACCGTTAGACGTGGTAGCAAGATATTCCAGACAAATATAAAATAATAAATTTATTGTAAGCAAATATATTAAGCTCGATAGCATAATGTAATCGAGCGATGCTTTTAACATGAAGGCTTTTGGACCTAATCCACCTGTGGCTTTTGCATTTTGCTGTAAATTTTACTTAAATTTTGTTTTGAAGTTGCTTCTGAAGAAAAACCGATTTCATTCGAGAAGCGGTGCCTTCTTTTGTCATCCATCTGCCTCTAACTCATCTATGCGCTTTTTCGAAATTGTTTATTTAAAAATTAGCAAACAAGTTGAAAGGTTATGCGCATATTACCATGTCACAAAAAACACTTTTACAAAATCTAAATGACTTTTTATTGTGTCATCTGAAAGTAGAATCGTCTAATTGAATAAATTTATTAAGAAAGCATTTATCTAAATGAATAGATTAATTTTATTAAAATGGTTCATCCAACAATGTAAACATTATACATATATTATATGTATAATGTTTACATTGGATAAACCATTTTAATGAAATTAATCTATTCAATTTTTGTTATTTGAATATACAGGTGGTTTAAAAAGTAAGTGGTATATTTTATAATGGATAAAAATAGAGAATAAAGTGACCAAATATGATTTTTCTTTAATTAAAACATTTTCTCGCTCATTTCCTAAAGATGAGACGGCAAGCAGCTAATATCAAATTGTATTTTTGCCAATTGCTTAGAATCAAAGTTGTCGAAATTGCGTTTTCATAGCATTATCATAGCTTTTAAATTTTCAAACATCTCTATTCACAAGCTATTAAGAATCAAGAAACTTTAAATTTTAAATAGAGAGACTATTTAGAAAAGTAAAATAAAATAATCAGAGCTAAATATTGCTTAGGGTCTTGATAATATTAATTTTATAAGCGTCAATTAGAAATAATGAAATTCCCGTGGAAAGGCTTTTGCTTCAACCTTATTTTAAAAAATGTACTTTAAAAGTCTATTATTTTATTTTTGCAGAAAACGCTTAAAATGCGAATTTTTAAAATGGTAAAAAATTAAAATTTTTATTTGAAACTTTAAAAAGTTGTTAGTAATCGTTCACTTACTTTTTGAACGACCTACATATGCATTCGTGTATTTACAGTTTTCGCAAAAATAAACAAATATATTTTTAATCAATCGAAAAATGAATAAACGATGAAATATAATTTTCCTTATAACAGAATATTGTTGAAATATCTAGTGTGCAAAGAAAAAATGTAAGCATGTACTTCCTCATCAGGTTTCGAAACAAACGTTATTTTGGCAAAAACACACAATTTGCGAACACAAATATCATTATTACATTTGAATAAAACAACTTTTCTGAAAAAATTTTTCATTAAATGTAAGAGACGACCAAATTGAATCATTATTTTCTTAGTTATTCCTACCCATATTCTTATTATATTCTTATTATTCCTAACCAAAAAAGTTACAGTGCGCCTTTTCCGCTTCATAAAATCGCTGCTTTTTATAGTTTTTTTTGAGCTCTGATAGCGTTTACAAATAAAAAATAGCAAAAGTGAGTGACGGTTAAGAACTCATTGAAAATTTACATTCAAAGAAGTGCTATTCGCAAACTCGCAAAAATAAAAAATAAATGTGACACTCTTGTTGAAGTAATTGCGTTAAATATTCTAAAGGCTGCTTCAATTTTTGTCTCAAAACAGTAAACTTTAAATCGTGCCTCGAATTAAGCTTAATTTTTTAATTACAATTAATTTTTAGTAAATAAGTGTATTCACTTACAAAATTCAATTATAGTTTATTAGAATTTTGAATTGTAAGTTTGAAGCAGTAAAGTGAAACAATTTAAAATTTGAGTTTAAAAAAAGGAAGAAAAATTTTTCAGAAATGAAGTGTGTAAATTGAAATTACTACCGAAAAAGCTATTTATTTTGATAAACTCAAGCGGCTTGGAAAAAACAATTATACATATTGTAGATGATTGGTGTAGATAAAATGACAAGAAAAAATGCAAAATGCAAAACGGAGTTATTAAATTATTAAGCTTATGAACATATTTAACAGGATAGAGCTAGACGTCTAATTTTTTATTTCGATAAAAAAATGATGATCAAAAATACATAAATTCGCTTGTGTGTTTTTCGCAATGATTGTTTCACTGAATTTAGTATCAACAACATTCATTTTTAGTAAAGGTGCCTTTCTTTTTATTCATATGATATATTAAGACACTTTTCTAATAATTACAATTCTGTTCGAAATGAAGCTAAAACCTAAATAAAGCGTTTTTTTTTATTATCATTGCTCCAGTTAAAAACATTAATTAAGCTGGTTGTATAAATTAAAATACATTATCATGCAATTTGTAAATATGTAAATAATATTTAAATTTAATTTCTAGCTTAAAAGGCCAGTGAAATAAGAGTCGAAGCATATTTAAAACAAATGCGAACGAAATTTAAAGGTTGTCGTACAGCGAAAGTCGAAATAATAAGAGACTTGTTCGCAAAACTTTTAGAACTTACGAAATTAAAGAGAAAATTTTTTGATGGAAATGATTCAATTTAAATGCAGGAAATAGAAACTGAGCACTATAATTTCAAAGCGATAAGGCCTGAAATACTATTCGTAAATTGTACAAAAAAAATTGAAAAAAGTTTTTTGCAAGCCCACATTTTTGGTCAAGTATAATTAAGTTTGATATTCTTTCTTCTTTATGCATACAATTTACAATCAAAAAGCTAAATTTAAGTTGAAATGAATCGAATAATACGAATATAAAAGGCAGGCTAAAATTAGCAAAGATTCATGGAAGCGTCGAGCCATTTTCACGCAAATAGTGCGAGTAAAAACTGATTTTTAAACAAAATTAATGAAGCTAGTTTTTCATCTTAAGTCACCTGCTTTCTTTCAGAAACGCATTGTTTTCTATATTTTTTTAGCGAATTTACGACAACCTCAAAATTTTTAATTATTGTGAACATGTTTAATTCAAAGTCACGTACTTTTCTTAGTTTTTGGTTAATGGACTTTATTTAAAAATTTTGGAAGCCACGATTTAAATCTGAGAATATTTTGAATTGAACAAGCAGCACGAAGTGTGCTTTGATCTTCGTAATGTTGAAACAATTAAGTCACTCCTCCGCGTGAAATTACTGTGAGAAGCATCCAGTCGCTATTTCTCGCTGTCCTCGTTTAATTGCTTATTGTTCCTTTGATGAATTTAATTTGATTTAGCACAAGGAGGTCACAAATCACGCGTGCCATGTTTTATTTGCGATAAGATCGCAAACTTCGCCGTTCTCTCTACCTTTTCAATCAATTTCCTCTAATTTAATTAATTTTTTCTCTTGAATCTCGATGCGAAAGGTGTGTCTGATAATTTTTTTTGCTTAGAAAAGAGTAAAGAAAAAATTAAAATTTATTGTATTTGCTGGTCATTGATCAAAAATTGTTGCATTCAAAGCGCTTATGAATTGTTAATGCTCATTAGAATTTAAAAAAGGACGTTTTCAGGATTCATTTCTTGTTTTCGACAATGAAATTGATTTATGTGATCAGTTTTTAAATTTCACATCATTTCAAAAGTTGAACTATTAAAAACCAATGTGATTATTGGGAAATGGCGAGTGTTGAATAGACCGTCAACAAAGTGCATATTGTGCTGTCAAATTTTGACGAAAGATCGATGTGTAAAGCGCAAACGACAAGCGAAGAATGAGAAAGTCAGAAAATGTTTTTGTTTTGCTTGCGTTCGACAAGTGATGTACTGCGATGCGAAATCACAACTGATCGTTATCTTCAGGCGCGAGGTGCATATTTGACTTCATACAGCGATCGGCGAAATTACGGGTTTGTTGTTTACCAATTGAAAAGCGATACGGAAATAAGCGAGCGCCTCGCCGCGAAAAGACACATTTCACTCGTGAAGAATGATTTTCGTGAGTTTCCCATCACAAGCTCGAGGCATTGTCTTCGCATTGTTAAATCGTCACACGTTTAGAAATACCAAATTTCTCTCAATTTTCGATGCCGCTCCTCCTATTTTTGATATAACACACTTCGTTTGAGCTTTAAATTATTAATAACAGTCGATGTTATCGCAAAACTCGAAGGTCGAGAAGAAGATGCTTTCAAACGTAAAATAACCTATTGACTTCTGACCTCGCGTTCGGCTAATTGAAGCTTTGTTCGCGTCGAAAAAGAAAAGGCTGTCGAGTGTATCCAGAAAATCACGTTATTGTAATTGCTATGCTGCCTCGTTGTACACTCAAATTACATGACGGATTCATGTAAATTCAACAATTTATTTAATCTCGACTATCCCTTTCATGGTTTGTCGCCACAAATTATATACTATGTACCTGTAAATTTTATAACTGGTGTGTGGTTAATTAGTGAAGCCTGCCTTGCCCGCAGCTCACCATTTGTAATACACATAAAATCAATAATCGTTGGTACGTGTGCGGAGAAAGAAAACAATTCAAATTCGCTTCATAAGCTCGGTAATAAACTAAAATGCATTCAAATTTCTCGAAAACTTCTAAAACGTTTCGAAACTATTGTGTAATCATAGCATAAGCCGAACTCTGCGCTCTATTGGTTGTAAAACGGCGGACCTCAAATTTGGCAACAGTTTTTCGGGCGCATCAAAAAACATATAACCCAAATGCAGCCGTTCCGGATGCTGATTATCGTAAATACTGTTTTCCCAATTGTGGTCAGTTATCGCGAATGAAGGGCAAAGGCGTGTATAGTCCTGTTGCTCCAATTTATACGAGACCAATTGGAAACAAAGCAAGCTTTTTGCTTCTCTGACTATGAGTAACGTGAAGAAGCCGATCGCCTCAAGCTTTAAAAAGTTGATGCCGTTGATGCAACCGAGCATAAGATTGTGTCACAACCTTCTAAACTTTTCATGCTTTTACACCTTCAGTTTCGCAGTTTAATGTTAAGCACTCGCACTCGACTTCGCTTTTTCACGGTTTCGATCAGTGTGCGCTCAGAGTCTAGTCATCGTTTGCATATGGAGTTTACAAATCGCCGTTCATTTCGAATCATTGTTTCTTAACATTTCTTAAAATGTCTGTTCTTCTTATTCTCTCTCTCACTTTGGTTTCTATTTACGGTGAGTTTTTAGCCGTTAAAACTATCTTCTTCACTCCTTCTCGAAAAATTTTTTTATCGCTAAAGCAGCATTTTCTATGATTTGTTTTTAAAATTTAATTTTTAAAATTGAAATTTTGCTTTAAATTTTCAGCCCAAACGTGTAAAATTCCGGTAAAACCGAAATACGGCGCTATCACGCTTTCAGCAAACGAAATCTCAAGAGGAACGGTGATTAGTTATAAGTGTAATGAAGGCAGAAAATTAATCGGACCATCGATGAGAATTTGTTTGTCAAATGGAAGTTGGTTTCCTCGAAATACTCCTTCGTGCGGTGAGCGATTTTATTTGTGCTTTTCTGTCCTGCCATAAATTCCGCTCAAGAGTTGAGTTTAATAACCACTTTACACGCTTTAATTGACAATCATTCGTATACCTAAAGTGCGTGAAAGGTTTCGTGTCGCACAATGATCTGAGGTGTGCCTAAATTTTACTTTTCACACTAAAGGAAATGCATAGTCTTTGCACACATGTGCTCATTTCTTTTTACATCGCTGCTCTCACTTATTTCGCGGTAAACAAGGCAAAGCCGAAGAAGTTTTTTTGCTGAAACTTCACTGCTCAGTTTGCGCTTTAATTGCGATTACTTCGAATGTTGCTCGAAAAAAATGTTTATAGGAAAAAAAACGTTTATTTTCGCCTCTGCAGTTGCGTCAAGTAGTACTTTCCGAGCTCCTTGTTTACGAGTAAACGACACAATTTCAGATTTTGTCGGCAAATACGTTTGGAAAAGCAATGACACGAAATGCAACTAATTTAAGGCGAACAAAGTTTTTGCTCGTTTTTTTTTGCGTTTAGTATTCTTTGAAATCACTTCAATTTCTTGCAATTGGTGAGAAGCAATTCTTTAAAGTAATTTTGTGTAACATTTTTTCCGATTAAAGCGATTTAAGTTATTCACAAAAAACAGAAGTAAATTGTGAATTTACGAGTTCACGAAAAGTGCTCTCAGCTTTTGTGGCACTCTGAGGTGAATGCATCGAATCCATCGCTCGCAGAATTGAGCAGAAATAAAAATATTCAATAAACATGCATTCTTCGTCGTTTTTGCACAACTCTTCGGCGTTCGTTGCTTTCTTTCAATTAAACATGCGAATTTCACGCGAAACCTCATTACTTCTTCATTTCTGAATTCGCAATTAGCAACAAACACGTTTAAAAAGAGCAATTATATGCAATCACAGCATGTTGCGTTGCAAACAATTAATTCTCCATTTTTCACATTTTTTAGGCTCAATAAATAAAGAAAGAGTTGCAAAAAAGTTTCCAAAAGAATGCGTATTTTACATTTTCATTAGCTTACACATTGTAAATAAAATGATGCAGTGAACGCGAAAATTGTGTTTACTTTGCAAATAAGCGTAATAAAAATGTTTGCATACTAAATAAACAATGTTCTCGACGAGTAAATTGAATGAAAGCTGAATTTTAAAAAGTTTTTAGCTTCTCAGCAAATGGCATTGCATATCACGCTTTGTATCATAGATTGCAAACTGTGTTCGACTAAGTGAATCAAAATTTAATCTGCTCATTCGTACGCATTTAAAGCCGCTTACATAAATTCATGTTTCTTCGAGCAACACTTTAAAAACTGATCAGCGCCGCTAATGATGGCACTTTGGATGCTTTCGCTTTTGTGCGATCAAAAAACCATCATTTTCGATAAGTGAGAGCTCACTTCATGTGGCAATCAATTTCGGTGATGAATTCACTATTTACTGCAAATCAGGCGAAATGCTTCGAACGCTTATACCTCCAGGTTCTTGCGATGCGAGGTACGTTAAAAAACGACGAAGGATTATATTTGCAAACTTGAATTAGACGATTTATGCTCCGTTAATTATTACCTTTAAACACAATTTCCCAATTTGTTGCAAGCTTAAATTTAACAATTTTTGCTCGTGAATTATTTATAAGCGAAAACATAGCGATACTTCTCTCATGTTTTAATTACTCAAAAAATCACTCAGTCAAAAATTGAGAAAATGTTCGAGAGACTGTCAAAAAAGATAGCGACAGAGTCTGACAGCGATGAAAATGAAGCGATCAGTCGTCGACAATCGACAACCGGAATAAACAAAAGCGATTGCCATCGATTGCAGAATGTGAATATAAATTGCTTTTTAAATCGTTGTTAATTGTAAACAGGATCACACGTTTGCAGCATCAGTGCACGCTTTAATCGCTTTCAGCAATGTGTGCGAAGCGGCTTTTAAAAACTATTGTGAATATAGCATTTCGATTCACAATCGCTGAAACCGGTAAACGGTTGAAGAAAACGTGAATATTGAAACGAGCAGAAGATAAATTTAGCTGAAAAGGCCATAGCAATTAGTACAATTTATTGAAAAATTAATCCACTTTTTCATTGCGAAGCGTTCGCTGAAGAAAACACGAAAATAAGAGAAGCACGAATTGAATGCGCAACCTTAACTCTAAATTATGCAATTAAGAAAAGCGATCGCTCGCAGGCTTTCAATTGTTCGCATACAATAAGTGACACTCAATGCTGCTCATTTGAACAGATTCGAGCGCAAATCTGAAGAGGATACGTTCGGACAGAAGATTGAAGAACGCGAAATTCTTTTATAGAAGCAACGATATCGAAGCCACATTTGCAGAAAATGCTCGCCGACGCGGCGAAACGAAATCAAAGGCCAACAATACTCGAGATAGTTTCAATATCAAAGCCATTAATCACATCAGCAAAGCTATTTTAAATTCTTCAAAAGGCGATTTAGATTTAAATTATTTGTTGTTATTGCTGCAAGAAGAGGAAAGAAGATCGACTGGTTCCACAGGCTCTCATCACTTTGATAAAACTCAATCGACAGCGGTTCCGTTTTTCGCCGATCCCAATAAACTGAAGCCGCACCGACCTCAAAGTGATGAAACATTAAAAGTAACATTAACGAATAGTGAGAAGCAATTAGTGACTAATAAACTATCACTCTACTCTCCGTCATTACAAGTTCTTGATGGAAACAGTGAGGATATTCAATTAGCACATTCCATTCTGCTTGTGCACCGTCCTCATAATAAAACACGGAAACCGACTATCAATAAAAGGCCAGTGAAAGTTCCCACGATTACCATTAAAGCTCCAGCACCAGAGAAGAGAGCTACTACAACTACAACCACCGAAGTGTCACCAACATTGATTAAAAACAACCACAGACCAATGCTGAAGCCTTTCACACGACCCTGGTTCCGTCCGACCTTAACGCCATTGTTGTATCCTGCATCGTTCTCGGAGGAGACAACAACAAAGTCGACAAAGCCGCCAACAACAACAACAACAACAGTGGCAACAACAACAACAGCAACAACAACAACAACAAGTGGACCAACAACGGGGATAACATATGAGCCAACTATACGAGCAACTCTCGATGAGAGTGGACCGACAATTTCAGTTCCATTCGAAAACTTGGAAACTGCAGAGCCAACAATAAAAGCAGTTTTCGAGGAAATCGAGTCTCCGATTTTAGTTTCAAACAATCATCAACGACAACCTTATACTGCTGCGACCAGGGAAAAGCTAACCACGGAATACTCAAAATTTTGGACCACTTCGTCTTCGCCAGCACTTCTGAAAGAAACCACTACGCCTAAATCAACATTTCCGAAATATACGGCAAATCCACCTTATGAGTCGATTGTGGAAAATATCGGATACAAGCAAAATAGCTCTTCGAAAATTCCGATCTCAGTGAGTCTTCTCCAAGAAATGCGATATAAGGAACCTGATAACATATTTTCAAATACATTAACAGTTTTGGATGATGACAAGGGGGTGAGAATTCCGCCCAATTCGACTGTCATTTACCAGAATGTGATTGTACCAATGAAGAAAGGCAGACCATTACCTACTCCCTCATCAACTACGTCATTTCCAGTGTACCCAATATTAGCGGGTATTACGCAGTGGCCTCTGTTCAATACCACGTTGACGGGCAGCCCGTTAATCAAGCCTACAACTCAACAAGAATTGAGTAAACCGCAAACAATGACCACTCTACCCACAGTAACTATATCGCCTTATCCGGAGCAAAAACCAAGTTCTTCAAACATCGAAACGAATGTCGAGGAAGTGAAAGTAAGCCCGATCATTGTAGCGGCCCCTCAACAAACGACAACGACACACCACATACTTTCAGTGACACCGATTCATACGACGACGAATACTTTGGGTACTCTCGCAACAATAGGCACATCGGCAACAGGTGAACCGTTGATTGCAGATCAAACCCAGCAATTTGTGCTCACAACCGGGCCTCCGTCAAAGCCTGCGACCGCATTTACAAATGCAATATTTGCACCACCGATGCCATCGAGACCATTGACAACTGTCTCCCCACTTCCCGACAATAATCCGATCGCCAATTTTTTTCGGCTTATTGGCGCCGAAAATTGGGCGGCTGCGTTCGCGAGATTAACTTTTTTGAAATCGGTTATGTTTGCGCTTTTGATCATGTTTATACCACCTTTGGCTTTAGCGGCTGCGGTCTCGTCGATAGCGGGATAAAAAGTACGGTTTTCAATTTAATTTAATCGCGTTAATAGTTAATTTAATTTATTCTGTTATTTATTTCATATTTATTTATTAAAAGCGATTAAACCGAGTTTCGTTCAATGTCGGTCGTTTCGCTGCTTAGGCAGCTCTTGTTTTCAAGCGCTTTTTTGACGGGTGTATTCCGCGAAGGGGAGCAGTGAAAATGAATAGAAAATAAATTTATGCAAAACACATTTCGACTGTGCAATGAATGCGACGAAACGCTCGCAAAAAAGTGAATCGAGCGCTCGAATGCGAGCGAGTGACACTTTGCTCGACGCGAAGCGAAGCGTAATTCTTAATTTGCGTAAACTCGTCAAGCTTTTCGCTATTCATAAAAATGATTATTTTTCAAGCATCAAAACTGATTGAAAAAGCGTTTTTCGCCTTTACCGTCTTCCTCAAACTGCCGATCCATTAATCTCTGCTCAATCAGTCTTTTACTCTCCTCCACTTTTTTAAACAAGCTCATCGCTCGGCGTTCAATAATTTCTTTTCGTTCCCATTTACTTGTCTGCATTTCAAACATTTTTGCTCGCTCCATTCGCATTTTCATTGTGCGCATTTAACAATGCTTAATGCCGGGTGCAAAGTAAAAAAGCAAAGAGCAAAATTCTTCTTTCGCGAGCTAAAATTGTGAGAAGTTTATGTTTTGATACATTAAAACGAAGCACTTATCATTAGTTGAGTGCAATTACGTACAGCAACTAGCAGCGAACGCAATCTTAAGTGTGCATAGTTTCGGATCGTCATGCAACGCAAGCTTCGACTATCGCTAAAGTCGCATTTGCTTGTAACGAAAAAATTGCTGCCAAAAAATAGTTGCTTTGCATTTTGTCTTCAGCCGATTCTGCTGAAAAACAATTTCTAACACGAATTCTGCTCAGAAATTCAATTTTCCAGCTGACACTCGCATTCACCATTGTTCAATTCCCTGTTTCTTCTGATATAAAACATTCAAAGCGAAAAGCTTTTCAGAGTGCTACAGTTTCGTTCAAATCATCACTCGTTTCTATATAAAGAATCGCTTCAAAAACGCCTCACCAAGTTCTTGCGAAACAATCGTAAATGAGTTTATTTATGTTTCAAATGTTCAAGCGAAAATTGTTACTTGCGCGCAAAAATTGAAAACAAATTCATTGAATTTGAATGAGCGCAATTGCGAACTGTTTTTAATTTAACGTCGCTTCGTTTTCGCCAATTTAAAATCGAGACAAAAAATAATTTACACACGAAAACAAAAATATACGAAAGGCGAAACGATTAGTTAAGATTATATCAACGTTTATCTGTTTGTAAATCACTAAACAAGTTTGCTTAAAGTTTCGCGAATGCTACGCTTACGCTTTAACGCTATTGAAGCAAAGATGATTCGCGATTTATCTTTTGAAAAAATGTTCTTAATAATTCGGCGTTTAAGATGAGTTTAAAAATTTAATTGTAAAGAAAATCGTTCAAAGCGCTTTCCTCGTCATTATGTACTTTTTGAAAAGCAATAAAAAATATTTTTCAAAACGATTCAATGGCTAATGGAATGAAAAAGGTTAAAATGTTTAAAAAGTTTATAAAGTCTACTTAGTTGTTTGAATAAATATTTTGAGCAGTGAGCCTTAATTCTTAAACACTCGTTAATGAGAAAATGAAGCGGCAAAATTCAGTTTTTAATTGCTTGTTGAAAAGCTTGATTATTCGCAGAGTTGCGAGACGCTGTCCTGCTGAAAGCGTGTCAAAGTGTTGTGAATTTGCGAATCGTTTGTTTTAACTGATTTTGAAGTGTGAAATTCATTTTTTTTTTCGCTGTTTAATGAAGATAGACCGGAACTGTGTTTTTAGTATTTTTAAGAAAAATTGTCACAAAAATTGCAATTTTTAGGTTCCTTCTCGCATAGCTAAAAATTGATTCAATAAAAATTATTTAAAGGGACAAGTAATTCAAACGAAGTTCAAACGATCAAGAGATAGTTTTTAAAATTTTTATACAGTTATTAAAATTTAATTTAACTCTATAAAAATCTTTATAATCTAATAGATTGAATTTGATGAAAAAGACTTATTTTAAAGTGACAAACTCATTAATACATTTTAGAGATTTACATCAAACGCCCAATGATCTCACAAAAATACTTTTGATAAAAACTTCGAATTTGTAAATAAGTTTTGTAATCATAAAATTTATTGCAAAAATAAAGTTTATTTCACATTTTGAGTCGGCACTTTAAAGTTAAACATAAGTTTTTCGGCTTTTACTTTTTACTTATCGGCGGTTAGCGCTATGTAATTTTCGGCTATACGAGAGCACATCTTTATGGTTGAATTATAAGTTCAATTGTAAATTTTTTAAACTCATTTTTTTTTGTTAATCTAAGAAACGATTTTTATGAATAGCTTTTCACTGTTTGCATCGAAAAATATAAACTCTTTGCCGAGAAGCGTATTTTTATGAATTGAATCTAAAAGACTGAATCAATAAAACTCTTTGTAAATACGTTCGACTTTTCACGTACAAATTTTATGGAGAGATTTATCACCAAAGCGCCATTAAACCTTAAAATTCATTGTATATTGCGTGTATTATATTTTCATTTATAGTAAATTTGATTTAACAATTTTCTAAGGTAAAACATAACATTGATGCGCTCTTCAACCCGAAAAATGGGTGAGTTTTACATTTCATTAGTTAAACCTGACATAAATAGGATATGTAATAAAATGTTTTACGTTCATGTACCTTCGTTTCACAAACTCTGAGCTCCATTTTTACAGCATTTTCGATTTTCACAGCTTTCACGACGCGTTGCAGCATAATTGCGCTCGTCTTTTACAGCTGTCAGTATTCCAGAGCTGTCAGCGAAGAATTTTAATAATGCAAATCTTACAGCAAATGATGGAAGATGCATTAAAAAGTCTATTACACTCTTTTGTTAGATTCTACTTTGATTTACAACTGCATAATCTATTAAAATAACTATTAAAACGATGCTTTTATCTGAACACGTTGAGATGAAAATTATGAAAAGCGTGACATGAAACTACAAATTATTTCATGAAGCTACTCTCCGCTATGAAGCAAGTCGACTTACTAACAGTTTAAGATTTAGAATATTATTAAGCTTATTATAATAGATTGTCATTTAAAAATTTGTTGCTTCTTTTGTACATTTCCACGTCCGTGATCAAAATTTAATGCTACACAATCATTTAAAATATCAAAGATTTATCTTTGGAATCTCAAATTGCATTTCATGCTGGGATAATCGCGTGCGTGTACGTAATTCGGGTTCAGTTTCAAGATCAAAAACGTTGAAAGCAACGCAAAAATCTCTTAAATATCAGAAATGTATGGCAGTTAAGCAAATCAAAGCATCGAATCATTTTTTATTGAAATTTATAAGTGTAAATTCTATGATGCATGCAATAAGAAGGCGACTATACCGACTTCACTGACTGCTGCTTTATTTTGTTGAAATATTTCGCTTTTGTGTTTTTATTGAGCTAAACATCAAGCTGAATAATTCTGCGAACAATAGAATTATTACAAATGCAATATCTTAATGACAACAGAGTTGAGTTCTTTTCAAAACTTTTTCTTTTTCATAAGTAACCATGGTTTGAATGCCTGTTCCTGATTGCCTAAAGTTTGGTTCTCAACCAATAAACTGCTTGAGGTATATTTGATTGAAATTCATTTTTTATTGTGCTCAGTTTTTGATTGTTTCCTAAAAAAATGAATGACTTACAAAGCAAAACGTAAGAAGGAATGCGTTGATGACATGCTTTCGCGAGGATATTCGCGCGAAGCTCAATCGGCACACAACTGATCGTTGATACAATTGAATGTTCAAACAAAATTGTTTTTAAATTCAAATAAGTTCCTGAATTACTGTATTTTATTTATCTCATCTCGTTTGATTACCAATGTGACTCGCTTTAATTATTCAAAAAGTGTTCTATTTCCAATTTTATTTTTCTTTCGACTGCACCAAATAACGCTAAAAAACTTGAAATTTTACAGCTTCATCTTTCTTTCTTTTCTCTTTTTTTTTATTTTCTTTTCAGTTGCATCTCACCGTAAATTCATATTGCAGCAAAAGCGTCAATTGCAAACATTTTCGGTATGCTAGTGATGTTTGTAACTATTTCACGTCTCAAGAATTAACTATTTAACACTTATTCAACATTAATGACTGGCTTAATTGCTATTTTAACTCATCAAGATCTACTCAAAAACAATTTCGACGATATTTAAAAAATGAACGATTTAAAAATTTTAAGCAGCAATTAAAGAAAATGCGTCGAAAAGTTCTTTTATTATATTACGATTGGTGGATGTAATTTTTTTCCGACGTATGGAGCATTTAAGAAATGATCAATGCGCTATGCATTTTAATTATAAAATAACAACAAAGAAATTGAAACTTTGACAAACGAAGCAATTAGTCGCGGTACAGCACCTGACGAAAGAGTTAAATTCTTTTTGAAGTTTAAAATGTCTGAATGAAAGAAGATATTTCCGCAAACGACCTGAGACATAATTAAAATGTGTTCTTTCATTTAGCTTTAACTACAGTTATGTATGGAAAGCTGCATTTGAAATTACTTTTTAATGTTGCTACTTTTCACAAATGTTTTGTGAGAAAACTTTTTCGGCGCAAAATTTGTGTGGTTTTCAAAGCATTTAGTTTTTGAGTTAATTTTACAAGAAAGCAGTAAAATTCAAATAAACTCAACGACCCTTCAATGTGTGCGAAATTTCGCAGCACAATTCGAATGCGATTTTTACCGAAAAATTCAATGCTCGCGATTACAAAATTAACATCATTTCGCAACTTAAACTGCTAAACTTGACATACATCGCGATTGCGGAAATCGCTCTGTGAAGCGAAGCTTTAAGCCTTTGAGCAATTCTTTCAATGCGATTCTCTAATGCAACGAAATTCACTCGCTAAAACTTTTGCTTAAAACACAATTCATCATAAATCTCTCTTATATTCGCTCACTTATAGTCGGTTTTGTTCTCAGTTTATTAAATTTCAATATTAACACTTAATTTAACAAGTAAATTTGATTATTCTTTTTTAATTTCAATTTATTCGGCGTTAATTTCAAGTTTTTGTATACTTTGACGCAATACAATGTAATTGAATAATTCGTAATTTGTTCCACAGCAAAATATTAAAATAAAAATAAAAAATAACTTGCTTGAAATAATATTCACCAAAAGGGGTTAGTAAAAACAATTTGCAAAAAAAAATTTCAATAAAAGCAAAATTTTGATTCAATTAATTTCATTTTATATATTATCTTATACAGGGTGTAAATTTCGAGACGTCCACTGTTTTCTTTAATAACTTTTCAAAATGAAGCCCTAACAATTCAAACCGGCAAATTTATGAAAGTTTATCATTCTCAAAACACTTTATCGCCAATATTTTTAAAAATGAGTTTAATTGACCCGAGAAGCATGCTTTGCTGCAATTTTTGGGCATTTTCAAACGAATATATTTGGTCAAGCGGTCAATTATTTTAAGAGCTTAATTAGCGTAATTCTTTTAAAATATGAAAAGAAATTTAACCTATCCAAGAAGATAGAAGACCAGCGCTGTCAAATTCGTACTCAGGGTTGTCAAATTAACATTTATTTTGTTTTTCGATTACTATTTCGATGTAAGCTTTGTTCAAAAACTAGCTATTCCTTTTCGACTTAAGCGTAGGGACAAAATTTAACAAAAAATTTATTAAATCGGTCAATTCCGCCGAGTTTGGTGAGAATATGTGTTTAAATGTATGAATACACAAATGCGCTTTCATTAATGTCGTTTGAAAATCAATTATTTTATTCTTGTCACAAACGCTCAATACGCGGATCTTTAAAATGGTAAAAACAAAAATTGATTAATTGTGTAGTAAACAAATTATTAGTAGACTTAGTACTTTTATGCAATAAAAAATTAAAATTATGCATTTATGCAGGTAAAAATCAAAATTTATGCAAAAAAATATGTAAAAAAATATTTATTACAATAACAGATAAATGCCATTTCTAAAATTTCTGGGCAGATTCTTTGTCTTCTATCCGATAAAATTTTCGTTGGAGTAGATTCATTCACATTTATAGTTTGCTATCCTAAGATATGTTAGCAAACCTGCGACTTTCTCGGTGGGTTACTTTTCTTTCCAATGTTTTGAGAGCAAATTGTACAAAATATGAAATCTATTTTTAAAATATTTTTACCATATTCATTTACGTAGCTTTGTAAAAGTCGTTTCGCTGTTGTCGAATCAACAATTTTTGGCATACAGTAAAACCTCTCCTAACTGACAACTCTTGAGCGGTCACCTCCACTAACGGACGTTAAAATAAAATACCATCCTAAGTTAACTTAATTAAAGATACCCTCTCTACATCGGCCACCTCTTTATAACGGTCAGATTTTTTGGGCCGCTTTGATGTCCTTTGTAGAGAGCTTTCACTGTATTTAATCAAAACTTTAACACAATAATTAAAAACTTAATGTTAAAAATGAACAGTGAAACTGAATTTTACACAAAAGTTGAAATTAAACTCTTTGTTTTATTATATGAATCAAGTTTAAACTCCTTGAAGCTGATAAATGCGCAACTAAATGAGTTAGTTTTAGAAATATTTTCGAATTTTGTTAGTTTGTTTTAAAAGCCTGTTTCGCATTTGAATGTTTTGCGTAAGTTTGTGTAAAATTTCATGTGTTCGATTTGTGAAACATCATTTTTATGCATTTTTAGAAGAAACTTTGTTATTTATGCACTTTTCAACAAAATTCACCCTTTATGTCATAAAATAATTTTTATGCAATTCCAATTATGCAATTGCCTGTACATCATTATGATTTTGTCCAAAATTGGCATTTTTGGATTTAAAAATTCAATACTCTCGTATTTATTGATTCTAAAATTATTTTGCCTGTGATTTTGAAACTACATTTTATGCTGAATATTTTTACATATTTTATTTTATTTTTCTACTCAATAAAATTCATTTCTTATCTAAATATGAGAAGTTGTATTAGTTACGAAGATTTTCAAATTTGTATAAAATTCATTTTCATCAATATTTTTATCACTTTTAACTTCGAACGTGCATATTATCGTCATGTATCGAGCATTTTTGCGAAAAAAGTCAATTCAAATTCAAATCACTTTTATTACATTATACATACGTTATATCAATGCGGATTAAAGAAATTAAAAAATAAAAAATTTTGATGTAGCACCAAAATTTAACGATCACATTTTCTCTTTACATGAAAATTGTGCAGTTTTTAAACTAAAGCATCAAGCTTTGTTTAAATGAAATTTTGAAATCTATGTCTGCTTTTTAGTATTTTTATAAAAAAAATAGTTCGGCTTTATAATAACATCCTGTATGTTCATTAATTAATATTAATAGCTAAATGTTTGTCATTAAAAGTTGTACTATTATTTTTTAAATTAAATGTTTATTATTTTTTTCTAAATTGTAAATACAGAGTGTCTCCTATAAAACCGTACGATTTTAACACACAAATACTTTATAAAGAAAAGATAAATTACTTTACTGATTATGAATATTGAAACCTTGCACA
>NCKU01001210.1:0-27818 GCA_003675995.1 Dinothrombium tinctorium | reverse complement strand
TTATTTGAAATTATACTAAAATTAAATATTTATTTAAGAGAAAAATTCTTTGCAGCCATTTACACAGCGCAACAATAAGAATCGAGTTCCAAATCGACACGAATTTTCAAGAAAACATCTTAAAATGTCAGAAGTTCTCTTTTTTATACTTTTTCTGTCTTCTCTTCTTATTGGGGTGACTAATTATGATGACTACCTAATGTTTTTTAAACAATTAACTTCTCATCAAAAGATATCATCGACTTTGCAAACGCATATCCCAGCAATCGACGACACTTCACAGTTCTGGCGTTACTGTACTGATACTGAGTTCAAAATCATATGTTTGAAAGAGGAAAAAGTCAGAAGCGGATATGAATACGAAGTTTGTGGTGGGTATAACTGTGAGGTGAAGGCAGAAGTAGATGACAAAAGAGAAGATCACTTTCCTGAGGTACGCGAAACAAGTCTCTTAACATATTTACATGCGGGGATTAGAAACACCTCAACAGCGAGAATATTTTTCGAAAATTACTTTGGTGTTTATGTTATTAAGGTTGTATTCGAGTGAAATTTGTGTATTTTAAGGCTAATTTTTGAATGAAGGAGAGAGAAAAATGGCGATTAATAGGTTTCAACCAACAGTGGATCGGCTGCCCTCAACCTCTTTGTTTAATGCCGAATGTAGATGCTGCCTTTGCTGTCGAAAAGCGAATTTTTCTTTTCCGCGGTTATCATTATTGGGAATTGGAAAATACAGGCAAATACACCATAAAGATTACACCAAGTTCTCAAAGTGCGAAATTGAATACATTTGTGCCGGGCGGATTCATTGATTTCGCTGTACGCGTGAACAAAAGCATTTTCTTGACAAAAGTAATTTTACAAAACACAATCACCATATTTACCTTCCTCTCAATTCAGGGCGATTGGGTTTATCAATTCGATGAAAATATGAACAAGTTGAAAGAACATTTTCAAGTGAGCCAGGCTTTAAAATTAGACAGCGATATTCCGGCAGTGTCTGCTGCATTTGCCAATAATAAATTCATTTATCTTTTTTTGTCTGGTAAACACTGATTTATGCTTGTGTTTGCTCATGTCATTATTCACTTTTTTAGATTTTATTGTTTGGATTTTTAGAGTGAATGGAGGCATATATCATAAATCGTTTTCACCGGCTAATTTAGGCATATACACTTTAAATATTCAAGCAGCTTTTTACAGTGAAGAGGAAAAGTTAGTTTACGTTTTAAGTCAATTTCACGTATACCGAGCCTATCTATGGACAACTGAGGAAGTGGTGGTAATTTCAACCACTTTGACTAACTGATTCAATTATTTTCACTCATTTCTTGAAACCAGGACAATAAATTTAGCGAGACTGATAAGCCTGAAAATAATTATTTTGAAGAGTTCTACCAATGTTCTGCTATTTACGCGAAATCAAAACATCGAAATTTAAAAGCATTGAAAGCATTCATTTACAAATATAGCGAGCCACACTTACTGAGCGAATGGCAAAAACAAAGTAAGTTTCTTAGTTGAACCACAACTAAAACTAATGTTGTTTCGTAATTTAAGCGAATGAAGAAGAGAATTATGCGCTTTATTTAATTATTGTCATCTTATTAGCTTTAATTATTAGCTTCACGATTCTCGTTCCATTAGTTTACATATTAATCAAATATAGAAAGCAACGAGTTCTAGGAAAAAGGCCAGAGAAGGAAAGCTCATTTCTAAAAAGATGGAGAGGGTTTTACGGTGGTAGAGCGAGAGAGAAACGAGAACTTAACAAAGAAAAGACAAAAAGTGCTTCGGAAAGTACGAAAACAATATCGTCGAGAACTGATGAAGCTCAAAGTTGGTGGGGCAGGAAACGACATCCGAAAATAACAGCAAAGGCTGAATTCATAACAGTTCCAAAAGAAATTTATGCTTACATGAGATCGAAAGCGAGTGTAGAAGATTTGGCAGTTTTCGTCAAGAAATCGAGGAAGTCGCAAACAATTTCAACAGCATCGATAAAAGAAGAAGACGTGAAAAGCCCAAAGAATACTGTCGATTTCGAGTCGAACGAAAAATTTCTTTACGTGACAAACGAAAATATCGATAGAATTGATCAGAATCTAATGAAGAGTGCAGCTGTTACGAGAGCATCTATTCGAGAAGGCGATATATTTATGCGAAAATTTGTCTCACATTTGGGACGCTACGACATAAGGCATATACCGAGAGAAGCTGTTGATACTGCAATGTAAGTGCTTTGTTCACACTTTTTAAATGCTAACTAATTTTTTAGGACTTTGATGGAAAAAATGTAAAAAACAAGTGAAAAAATTCTAATCCAATAAATGTTCGATTGTTACGATTTTATTTTTCTTATTATCAAAACGTGGACGAGGCATTTTGACACTTTTCATTTTCCATAACAATCACTTTATATTTTTTAAACATTTTAGTCAATTAAAAAGAGAAAATGTTTTATTTTATTCGATTTAATTGTAGAATAATTTATTGAACTTGCACAAAATCTTCAAATGAATGTTTACAAACAATGCGAAAATTTTTATAAACTCGAATTAATTCAAAGAAACTGTAATCGTTATAATCATAAATTTAATGAGTGGAATGCTTTATTAGAAACTAAATGAGAAATTTGAATTACGTGTGTAAAAGGATAAACATGATACGCAGATAATTTTAAAAGCAACGAGAACATAACGGGAAAGGTAGTGAAATTTATGTCATATTTACAATAAAATGAGGGTCAATGTCAAGCTTCAAAGCATTTTCAACCAATCCTCAACACTTGCTGATTGTGATACAATCTACATACGCTGAATATGTTTTCAATTGTAGGTCGCGATCTTTGATTGTGCTTAAATGTTTGCTTATTTTCTCAAATTTGTTTTTCTATTTCTGAAAAATTGTTTTTTCTCAATTTTATTCGCTTAAAACCTTTTTTCGCTAAAAATAATTTTTTTCTTTTTCTCAGTTAAAACAAAAAACAAGAAACTAAATAACAATTTCGCCAGCAATAAGTTAAAAATTTTCATTCATTTGTTTGTGTTTAATTTTACCACACTTCACACTTATCAATCGGGTTCATTCTCGAACCGGGTGGGCAGTTAAATGCTTCGGAAAATTCGTGCATATTCGACATCGGTCCGATTACTCTTTTAATTGAAAACGATTGTTAAAGTTGTGGTTGAAAATCATTTCATTACACTCGAAAGTATATTTACCTGAAACGAGGTGGACTATGAACGCCAGTTTGTACCCGCAATTTCAACGATTGCGGTCTTATCTTTGCGCACCAAACCTTAATTACAATCAATATTTATATCGAATGCATCTTTAAGTGAAAATTAAAATTCTTACATTCGCTGCGCTCACAAAGAACAATTGCTCTTGAGTTAGAGACAATCCAGGTAATAATGGTTCTTCTCCCTTGTCTTTCACATAATCTTTGTACGCCTGTTATAGGAAGAATCGGTCACTTATGGAAACGAATTGTGATTTGATTAATTACAAGGAATGCGTGCTTAAGTCCACCATTATCAGCGATATTTTCACCCTGAGTATTTACACCATTGATCTAATCAAAAAATTAAAAAAAAGCAAAATGACCAATGTCCACCAAGTGTAAGCGTACTTACATTTTCGTTAATTTCGTCCACTGTGTAATTACCATATTGTTCGATTATACAAGTAACTCTTTGCTTGAATTTTTTGTCTGTTTCCGTTTCCCACCAATTTTCATTGTTCCCGTTTTTGTCGAATTGTCGACCTTTAGTGAACAGCAAGCGAAAGGAAATTTATTTAAATGATCAAAATCCAGAAATTGTTTTAAAAAACACAATTCACTTAAAATGTAAACAAACTGAAAAAAATTGTGAATAATAATAAAGCTTTTTAAGAAATTTAAAGTCAAATTAGAAAAATGATTTCAAAATAAAACTCGCCTTGAACTCAATTGCATTTTGAATTATCGCCCGTCACAAAAATAGATTGAAAAAAAGAAGGAAAAGAAAATTTTTGGCATACCTTTGTCGTCGAAACCGTGTGTGATTTCGTGTCCTATTATGTAACCGATGCCGCCGTAATTGAGATAATTAGGTCGATCTTTAGCGAAAAATACACCTTGCAGTATTCCGGCCGGAAATTTAATGCTGTTCTCAAGCGCATTATAAAATGCGTTTATTGTCGCCGGTTTTGCGAACCGTTTCCAACTGTAAAAAAGTAATTTCATCGATTACATTTGACAACCAATGAAATATGGCTTTCTCTGAAAATGATCAAAATCGTTGTATCAAAGTAACTAGTTTTTGATTTAATCACTTAGATTATCAATTTCAACCAAAACACGCTTAGCGTATCAATTGCTTGTGTATTTGTGGTTCGAGTCGTCAGTTTACAAAAATTGTTTTCTTAAATGACACGCATTCATTTCGTATTTAGAGAGCGAGAAAAAATAGAAAATATTAATCGTTTCGTTCCCTAAGCTCAATTTAAAATCAACAAGCGTTAAAATAAAGCAATTCATTTTCTTAACTATTTCAAATACTCACTCATTTTTTAAGTACGGCTCACGCAATTTGCTCAACTCTTTCTCAGTCCAAAAGCGACGAATTTTTTGTACAGTTTCAAAATATGTTTTCGCATCTAAAGTTAGCTGTGCGAAAAGTGAGAGAAAAATATTTGCGCTTTTGGCATTTAGTTTGACCCTTACATTTTGATAAATTTCAGCTACTTTCGTATTGTTTAGCAGTTCTTTCGAGTATCCGATTTGAGTGCGAATCGATTGCGCCTTTTCAATCGCTCGTTGCCGTGTTTTCTCGTCCATCCAATTCACGCTCTTTAAAATGTTTAAAAATTTTCGCTTTATATAATCGACCATTTCGTATGCTTTCTCACGGCTCTCTTCGTCGAATTTATCGCGAATATACATCGCGGACAACGCTATACCGAAACGATTCATCAACTTTCGGATACACGTGTCGTGGCGCGGTTTCTCGATACTTCTGCCAGATAGAACTCGATCGTAAGATTCAGCTAAATGTCGCCATTTAGTATCCAGCTGACCAAGCGAGGAGAATACAGCCCTCCAAATCATGTAATTAGCGATTACTCTAAAGTAAAACAACGCTAAACATTAATTTCATTTAATAATCTTTTCTCTCGACCTCTTATCCTCTTCAAGCAAAAGAGATTCAAGTTGCGACAAATAACTTGGCACTCTAACGATGACCAATTCGCTGTGATCGATCGACTGATCCACCATTTGTTTTAATAAACGAGTAAAATTTATCTATTTTTTCACAAATTCAGATAGCAATCAATCAAGATTAAAAATACTGACTACATTCTTCACTCACTGATGGTGCTAAATGCTGCATCTCTTCAATTGTTTGCTTATTGTAAAGTTCATTGAAATTTCTACGCCTTTCACTCGGAAGTGAATACTTTTAAATGAGCGTAAAAAAAGTTTCACATTTTAGCATAGTGAAGATTAAATTACCTCGGCTAATTTAGTTTCAAACGCAATTATTTTATTCACTTCATTTTCCAAATAAGTACGATTCTTAACGCCCAAAAAAGCGCCGCTTTCGATCATCACTTTGCGATACGCTTTCAAAACTGAATCGTTCATACCTTTGAGTAAATATTTTCGATTCGGTGTACCAAGTGATGGTTGATCAATCTTAAATTTTTTTTTGTTCACTTGTGATTAAAGTTTTCTGAGTATTTGCGACTTACATGTATAATATTTTTCTCGCTATCTTTAATGTCGGGCAAAACGGAAATTGATATGAGAATGTTATGACTATAACCCAATTTTTTCATTTTGACCAATGTTTCAATCCAATCGAAATCGGTCTCATTCCAGACATCTTTCTCAACTAGCGGCCAGCCGCCTAGTTGTCGCAAATATTTACGCAACGGTTTCACGTTTTCTTTCTCGATAGAAACTGAAATGAAAATCGTTATGCAGCGCGTAGTTAAGAGTTTTGAAAATTGACTTACTCAAATCCATGCATTGTCTGTACATCATTCGCATCATTCTAAAGAAAGATGGCTCATCTTTTGGTGGTTTACGCTCAATCAAAGCTAAAGGCACAATTTTTCGTGTTAAATTGAATCAAATTCATTCATAAAAAAGATGAATTCAGTGATCGCATCTAGGCTGAACTAATATGTCACTTAAATGAGGTAATAGTTATTCTTGATTCTCATTATAACAATGTGGCCTATTGTCGTGTTGAATTATCTTTCGTATACTTACATCTTAATTGTTTGTTTAGATTATCGCGGAGTATACCAAACTCGGTGACACCAGTTTGATCCTCGCTGATATACTTTCGCTTTATCCAATTACCGCAGGCATATTGATAGAAATCATCACACGGTGAAACTGATGTATCTAAACTTTGGATAATGTTTGAGGCTAGGAAAACAAAAACAAATCGAAATGATTGTTTAGTTTGAATTTTTTTATTTGAAGGTTAGTTGACGAAAACAAATCTTACCAGAGGTGACACATCCTGGTGAAATGCAAATATTTTTACCAATTCTTTTCTCATAATTCACGAGTAAAATAATTGTGATTAAAATGGTGATTAAAACGCAAACGATTAACAAGCAAAATGCGATAATTAAAAAGCGTTCTAGAGGAGTACGCCTTCGCCACCATTGTGGTTTACTGCGATTTTCAATTAATTTTCAATTAACAAAACAAAACTTATTTTCTCACTGGAAAACACGAACCTAACTACATTGCACGAAAAATCCAATGTGTCTACGACTATAACACTTCCATTTGTACCATTTTCATTCGCTTTGATCATCGCGCAAAATTAGGATAAAACTTTTTATGTAAAAATCAAGTGTAAAAAGTGAAATAAACTTTTGTAAAAAAAGGAAGAAAATTCTTCGTTTTCACATACAAGTTGTCACTGAGATGAAAAGCGAAAATGAATCCTATTTATCATATTTGATTTTTGATTAAACACACACAAGCACAACACTCGTATTTAAGGAATCACTTTCTCGCGAGTGATCGTGGTGAACATTTTTAATTATACACACACTTAATTCAAAGTTTCACTGCTTTTGCACCAAAAGAACGCCCACATTTTCGCTTCTATTGTCTGCGTCGATGTATTTGTGTGTTTGTCAGTGTTTGGTTTGCTGTTTGCATACATACGTTTTTCGTATTAAGCGTTCACTGAACACACTGTATGTATAAATACGAAGCACATTCGCATTCGAACACGCTAAGTTCGCGAGTCACTTACTTCGAAGCTAACTTTCTAAAATAAGTTGTTTATAATTTACTTTCTCATGTCATCTATTCACTTTCACTTCGCTTTTGTGTTCATTTTAAATACACAACAAACAGCGAGAGAGCGAGAGAGTCTGTCGTTCGTGTAAACTATTTTTAAAATTTGAAACTTGTCATTTTTGCACGTTTTAAATAAGCGACTAGTAAATCATTCGTTTTTTTACAAGTTGCGTCGAGACATAAATATTTCAAACTAAGTAGCGAGTTTCATTCTTCTTGATTTTCTTTATTTTTCTCACTTTTTTCTTCTTCTTCAACTTAAAAAAGTTTTTTCAAGTTTTTTAAACTTGAATAAAACGAAAACGACAAATTCACTGAATTAGAAAACTGCGAAAAACTGCGAAACAGTTACTTGAAATAAATTGTTTGAATTCAGTGAATAAAAATTTAACTAAACTTAGTAAGAAACAGTAAGAAAAAGAAAGATTTTGTCGCATTTCGTCGCGTTTAAAAGTGAAAGTAAATTGATTGATCACTCAACGAAAACGGCAGAAAAATTGTATTTCATCGCTCTCTCCTCTTCTAAAACGCATCCTTTATTACTTTAATTGAAATTAATTTTTACTTCTTCAAAATATAGAGACAACATGCACACACACGCGCTCACTCAATTTTCTTACTATTTTCCAGTTACTTTCAAAACAAAAAACAGTTTTGGCTTTTTTATCGAATCAAATTAACCGTGTAAAATAGTTCAACGTTGAAGGTTGTGTAATTATGCTGTGTATGAAGTGTGCGTATGTATATATGTGTGTGTGTGTGTGTGTGTGTGTTTGTCTCGTTTTGTTTTCGATTCGTATTACTTTCACTCTTTTCTTCATGAAATTCACTTTTCTCACAAGTTTCTCTTTTTTATTTTAAAGCGAAAAGTTCGGGCGAAAAGAAAATTTCGAGAAAAGTAAGAGTGAAAATATAAATTACCAAGATAGAAAAAACGCTAAATAAAGTGCAAAATTTATTAACTTGATTTTATATTTAATTCTGGTTTGAATCTCTCTCTTTCTCTTTTATTTTGTTATTTCATTTTAAAAAAAGTTAATGCTAGCAAAGTTTGGCCCGATTTTTAACAAATTTTGAACACGAGCATTTTATCAATATTTATTTTTTGGCTTGAGAAAATGATCTTTTTTCTGATTTTTAACTTGATTAAGAAAAAATATTCATATCACACATTACGTGGGCGCTTTATGGCACTTTTTTATTCAGAATAGAGTATTTATACCGCATTAAGATGCTATTTTTATTATATTCTTGAAGGGCGTCGATTGCACAAATACTTTTTAGCTTTTTTCATATATTTCATTCACAAAACGCTTAATGAAAATCCTTTATCGCCAAGAATTTTTCAAAAGTTTTTTTTTAAAAGAATAGAAAAAACACTAACTAGCCTAAATGATTTGCTCATCCGGCGCGTTAGCTAGTAGCTAAGTGATTTACTTAATTAATATTATTAATTATTTTGATGCGTCCACTATTCGTCGTGTTTTCATAGTTGAAATCAATTAACTCAGAATGACATTCTATGTTCAACATATTTACACTGAAATTAATCTATCATCTTTCTGGGTTTTATCATTATCGTATTCAATGATCAAATAAAGTTATTACTACACTTGATTAGGCACTTAAGTTCAAAAAGAGATCATCACTTCAATTCAAAAATGAAATCAAATTATATCAATGACAACTTGATTAGTGCGAAGGTGTTTTTTAATTTAATTTTAAACTCAAATCAAAAGCGAATGAACTCAAGGGGAATCGCATTATGAATCGAGTGTTTCGAAGAGAAAATTTTCGACATGTGTCCACTTTCTATTTGAAACGATTCATTAACGTCATAACCATGAAAAGAAGCCAGTTGTTTCTAATATTGTTGCCAAGAAAACATCATCAATGGGTTCCAATGTAAATGAAAATTTTTATCACTTGCATCATGCGCTCCAAATTTTAAATGTTACAAAAATAAACAAATCTAAGTGAGAAAATATTCTTTGCCGATTAATTCAACTTCTATTGTGACATTTCAAAGATTCGTTGACTGATTGCTGAGCGATGATCTTTATATAAGATCACTTTGTATATGTTAACATCATAATCGCGTCATTTCTGTTTTGCAATTGAATTTTCTTCTCTGTTGTTGTCATTATGAAAAACTTAAAATTCTCTCATATGAAGATATGATACGAAGATTCTTTTCTTAACATGTATCAATGATAAAAATGTAATTTCGTAAGACTAATTTATCAAAATAAAGATTTTTTCTTGATTCAATAATTAAACGAAAAGTTTTCAATATTTTTCTAAAGCATAAATAACCCATTTAATTCGCAAAACATTACATAGAATAAATAAGAAAATTGAAGTGCAATAAGTCTACATAATTTTTCTAATTGCTTTCGAGTGTTTATCACTGTATTCGACATAAATGAAAGCAAATCGAGTGTAAAATTAATTTTTGCGATTAATTGTCAAGAAAAACTAATTTTAGTTTTGCAATCTGTGTACATTCAATTATCAAGCTATTAACTGCACGCTTTATTCTCTGATTGTTAACGAAATTGGTCACAGACAAAGTAAATTATAAATGAGTAGAAAAGATTTAGAAAAAAATCATAGAAAATAGTTCAATTTAATGAGTGAAAATTCATGCTTTAAATCGGGCATTAATTCGATTTAATTAACGTATGTCTTTTTCAAATTACGTATTTACAAGTACCAGACGCTAGTTCAATTTTAATTAAATGCACTGCAATCGATTTGGTAAACATTTCAAGCGCGTAACTCGAAACCTCAGTGTTTTGTACGTTTTGCATAATTTCAATTGCCTGTCATTCTCTCTAGCAAAAAGAAATTATTTACTTAATACACTCTTCAATAAATGATTTACAATTTTACTACTTCATTCGTTAATAACCTTGGTTAAATGTCACTTTCAATGCAATTTGTTCGTAATTTAATAAATGAAAGCAATATTTCGTTCAGATTTTATTTTTCGCTTTGATTAACTCGATAGTTTACTCTAGTTTTGCTTTTCACTTTTGACCCAATGTTTTAAATGGGTTTATTTTATTTTAGTTTATTTCATTAAAATTTTAAATCATTGTATAAAAGTGATTAACTAATTTTTGCTTTGAAAGTCAATCGTAAGGTATAATTTGATAAAACTGGCGATAAGAATTTTTTTCAAAATTTAATCATCAACGATTTCGAATATGATTTTTATAATTAATTAAAATTTTTTGTCGACTTAAGTTTAAATAAACGAATAAACCATAAGCCTGATTTACAATTCATCATTAGTTTTATGGTTCACGCTTTTCAGCGAGGTAATTTAACGTTTTAAACATCTCAAAGGGTTATCGTTTGTTGACTTGAAGAAAGTAAATATTTGTGAGTTAATTTTCGCTTAATAATCAATGTTGAGATTTTAAATTATTGCGAAATAAAAATATTTAAACAAACACAGCGATTTGCTTTTAATATAAAATTTGTAATGCTGTTGAAAGCAATTGCTAACACTTTGATTAAAATGTTTTTATCTACTTTCGAGACTCATCACAAGAATATTCACGAGAAGTCGACAATAATTTCACTTGGTTGCAATTGTCGTACATTGTATTTAAAAATAATTGAAAAGGTTAAAATGATAAAACCAGAATCTACTTTCGCATTTTGAATCTGCATTCGACCTAAATTTAATGAAAAATGTAGAGAAAAAGTAAAGAAATGCGAAATTTTCAGCACCTTTCAAATCGAATGTCATCAATAAATTGAGCACAAGGTTAGTATAAAACGATATGCGTTTGCTATTTTGCTCGATTTTAAAATTTCTCTGATCTATTTTGAATTTTAAAACTGCTTTAAACCGTTAGAAAATGAGTCCACTTTTTTCCATTTGCCTTTCACTTTTTTATTAAGAAAAGTAAATCTTTAATTTCGCTGTCGAGTGCCAAGAGTTGTTAGAGTGAGTTTAAAAATAAAAATTTTGCTAATTAACACTTTTTATTACCTGTTGCTGAAAAATTTTATTATTTAGATTCAATTATCTTCTACCTACTTTTTGAATAAATTAATCTAAAAACACAATAAGCAGGGCAAACTTTTTGATTTAGCAAAAAAATTTTGTTTTCACTTGTTAGTTTATTTATTCAATTGTGGAAGATAGACGATAGTTTTTAAGTAATTGAACGCCGATGATATTACCCTAAGGTAGTAATTTATCGATATTCTTCGCTAATTTTGGAGAAGTCACTTTCATCACTGCTTCGTGCACCGATGGATAAATCGCTGTGTTCGGCGACTTGTAAAAGAAATCACTGCGAGTCAAAAACGAAATTACTGGTGGCGGAATAGCCGCCAAAGCCATCTCTACCCCTCGTTGATTTAATTCATTTGTAATCTAGTATAAACTAGTGTTAGTAATCTAGTGCACGAAAATAATTGCCAGTTTCGTAATGCAGATAAGAATACCTGGGAAAGTGTCTCCACAGCGGAACTATCGACAAACGACATGGAAGAGCAATCGATAACGACCGCCTCGACTTTGCCTTGCCACGGGTGGCCTTTGAATTTTTGCAGCTTTAGCGCTTTCTTGCAAACGCTTTCTTGAAACATGTCTTTGTTCATAAAAAATAGCGGCGACGAAAATTGTAATATTTTTATGCCGAATATTTCGCGCGCAGCAGGATGCTGACGAATATCGAGATAAATGTCACTATTGGGTAATTGACCAAGTAATCGAAGTTTAGGGCTAGAGAAATCAGAAGCCATTTAAGTGTTTCATTCAAACTCAATGTATTGAATGTACCTATAAAATCTGAGAACAATGGTAAGAACTGAGAAAACAACACCAGCTAATAGGCCTAAATAAATGCCGAGCAAGATTACACATGCAAATGTAACAATCCAAATGCCCTATAATTTGTTATTTTAACTTAATCATCTCTTTTCTTTTTAGTAGATCAGTACTGACCCCTTCGTAACGAGATATATTCCAAGCTTTACTGAACTCCCGCATTTCGAGTATCAATGGCTTTTGTGAGTATATAATTATTACCGCAATCACACACTGAAAAAGTTTAATGTGAAAACTAATCTAGCGCTTAATTAATTGACATTTACCTTTGGTAGATGGTATAATGCCGCTGAAAAGTATAGCATTACAAGTAAAATAATTGCACACGATACAATCGAACAAAATTGTGTTTTCGCATGCTGTCCCATTGTCGATGTACGCGATAGCGATGCGGTGGTTGCGAAACAGCCGAAAAATGCTGAAACAGCATTCGCGGTACCCAGCGCGAAAAATTCTTGATTTGGTCGCACAGTGTACCCATGTTGCTTGGCGTATATTTTACCCAACGAAAGTGCAAAAGCGTAAGTTATCAACGCTATGGAAATCGAGTCGATTATAATTAAATTTGCGAATGATAAACGCGGTAACTGAGGTGTTGGTAATCTGCATTAAAACTTTAAATTTTTAAAAGTTATCTATAAGCTCATACTTTTACCCTGTCGGTATTTCTCCGATAATTTTGATAGCATAGTTTTCATTAAACAAAAAATACTTAGACAACAATGTTGCGGTGACTACCTAAGACCGAAAGAGAAAGAAATCATCACAAAGTTTACTTTAAATTGTCTAATTTACGATAATCAAATCAATTGGCACCGGAATGGAGAAAAAGCGTCGTTTGATATATGGCTCCATAAGTTCTTTAAATAGTATCATAATGGTGAAAACCACTGAAACGATGATTAATGAGATGCGATTAAAGGATAAAAATTGCTTTCCGATAGCTATTATTTCCTAGATGAGAACGAAATGTTTACTTGCGTGAATGTGTCTCATTATTTTTAGAAACAGTTTTTTGCATAATTTTTCTTTTTTATCATTTTCTTACAACATACCACGACAAGATGAAACGGTGCCGCGCTTTTATTCGCTAATTTAATATCGAATAGATTAGGTAATTGCGAGACGGCAACGTGGAATGATGCGGCGCACGAAAATCCGGATACTAATTGATCGGAAAATATTAAAGAGACAGCGCCCATTTTTAAAATGCCCATGATTATTTGAATTAAACCGGTCAAAAAGCAAACGCTAGTCATAATCTCGATCTCGCTATGTGGTGCGTACAGATTTTCATTTTCTAATTTGTGCACGTGTATGCCATTGAAGTTATATTGAACAGTAGCGTTTTCTGCTTTTTGAAAGCTTTCAAATGAAAATTTCTTCACTATTTCAGCCAAAATTATGTCGACAACCGCAATGGTACCTTAAAAAAAATAATCGAGTTAGCGATTTGAAATTAAAGCTCTAAGCGAGTAAATAAAAGCGAATTACCTATCGAAATGTGTTGCGCAGTGCCCATAAACGCGTAAATCAAGACCGGAAAAAACGACGAGTAAAGGCCGTAAATCGGTCCGACTCCTATCAGCAAGCTGTACGCGATTGCTTGCGGGATATGCAAAATAGACAAGGTCAAGCCGGCGATTATGTCTGTAATTAAGTCGTCGCGCGAATAAGTGCGTAGTCGATCGAATAGCGGAAAAGTAGCGTAGAAAATATCTTTCATCGAAACATGTCGACAATCATTATTCTTAACACATCCGTGAATTTTCGATTTAAGCTCAATTGTACTTGAATTCGATTTTTTAATGTCGAAATCGCGCCAACTGATCGAAATACTTTGCCTTCTCTCTTCGCTTTTCTTTTTACTGTTTTCATTTTCAATTTCCAGCGATACATTCGAACGAATTCCTTCGTATTTCTCGATTGCATCATCACTTAATTCATCACGTTTTGAACTCGCGTTCGCCGCAGCACTTAGAATTTTGTTTGCCATCAGTTCAATTAATAATATTCGCTCACTCTTCTAATGCTACTGAGGTGAATGACGAAAATGCTGTTTATTAATTTTTAAATTTATTACGATTTCGCCTCGATTTTTGTTTGTACCATAAAGCAATTAATTACGTGCGTGTTTTTTTTTCTTGAACAAATAATTTTGATTGCAAACGAAACACGAGATTATTAGTACAATTTAATTTTGTACTTCGTACTAATCACATAGCAGGAAGCGAACCTGAACAGGAAAATCTTTTCATGTCATCAATTATTTCGCCTTTCATCGCTACTCTTATTTCAGTTTCAACTTGAATTTCAATTCTTTTTTCATGTAAATTTGCACACAGTGTTTATTCCGAAACACACAATTGAAAAGTACTCGAATGTCTTAATTGTTGATCATTGCGAATAATGAATGACAGAAATTAATGATGAATTGAATTCAACACCGCGTTTCATATGTCAATCACAAGATGAAAAGGGCAAAAGCAGAAAGAATATTTCTGCTTAATTTTACGATGCCACCAGTGTGACCATAAAACGAGCGTTGTTTTTATCATCGTCAATAATTACTCAACTTCAATAAAAATGCCTCACAATTTTATTCCTCGCATCGAATGCTCTGCTAAATTAATTATTTTGGTTACGCAAATCGACACTAAAATTAAACAAATGCTCGGCAAGGAGAAAGTTGTTCTTTCATTTAACGAGACACTAACTTAAGAAAGAGTTAATTTCCCTTTAGTATGACAAGGACGCATTTGCTCTCTCTCTCTCTTTTCATTTTTTTTGAATACTCATTTTTATTAATAGCAAATTTTTTGGCTTCAAATATTTAATTAATTCAATTAAAAATTCTTCGCCTTTCTCTGTTCGACCTCGATATTAATTAGGCTCCTAAACGCTCCAATGATGATTCAATGAAAAATTTTCCAACGTCTGTGTTTTTTCACTCTAAGTCGTCTATTGAATTTCTGAAAACAATTGACTCGAACATTATCGAATTTATGAAATCTGCATTTTTTATTTTCACTGATTTCAAAAAGAGTGAAAAAATGAGCGCCTCAAGTGTTATAAAAATAATTAAATTTTCGCTAAAAAGTAATTTTTCAATCAGTGAAAAATTTTTAAATGAAATATTAACATTTTAAACGTTTTATCGATAGAATTGAGAAGTTTACCTTCAAGAGCAAAAACACGATCATAATTCATTGTGTTTACCTTCTTTTTTTGTTCGAGTGTTTTCTCAACGAGCTTATTTTACTCAATTATGAGAATTTTCGTTAAAATTCATTTTCTCAACAGCCTAAGAAAATGAAAAATTGGAAAACAAGAATCAAACTTTCAATAAATCAACTTGTAGGCAGAGAAAAAGGTGGCAAGGCTAGCGATTTTCAAAAGTTAAATTTAGCAAGCTTGTAGGCTTTAAATTCTTTTCTAGAGATTTAATGAAGCATTAATTTATGAAATAATTCTAAATAATTCATTAATTAGGACCAATCAAAGTAAAAGGTGTCACTTTTTCACAAAGGAATCATCAAGCTTCAATGAAAGCTCGAAATAGCTAAAAATTTATCATTTCTGTCTAAAATCGTTTAATATTTTACATTGGATTAGTTCTGATTCTCAGAAACGTTAACACGGCAAATAATAAGTTACGAGCGGAATTTCTCTGATTTTTTTAACACCTATTGTTAGAACTTTCTAAACGTGGGCGAAAGTCCTTCTCACACTTTTAAGCAAATTCTCAAAAACTTGCCAGCTTTAAAAACTTTAGAGGCTTTGAAAGTTAGATTCAGACAAATGATCACCTCGATTAAAAATTGTTTATTTTCTCAATTTTTCCTCGCAAATATTAAGCAAATAAATTTCAAACACTTGCCGATTGTAAATAAAAAATGAAAAGCTCGAACTCTCTGAGTGAATGTTCATGAGCTACGATTCAATCGATGGTTTATTTATTTGAACGTAAATATTTTAATTATTGCTTTTCAATCTTAATTTAGAACTCAAAAGTTTTCAGTCATAGTTTAAGTGTTATTTGAGAAAAGCAACTAAAGTGAGAGTTTTGTGAGAAAAAATTAATTCACAATTGTTGATTACTTAAGTTCAAATGACGGCCTCACTTTTCTCAAAATGTGAATCTTAACGTGGGTATTCTTACTCGTTACTTTCTTAACATCGATTTGATTAGAAATGAATTAAAATGAAAAATAATAGAAAATTTAGTCAGAGAAAAAGCATAATGAATATTTATATCAATGTGCAAATTAATTAAACCTTCACACGTATTTCCGATAAAGGAAATTAGAGATGAAAATCATGAAACTTAATGATCATTATTTTCCACTCAACATTAAATAAATTAAACGAATTGTTAATTATCTCATATTAATTATTAATTAACAGATTAATGGAGAGATCACATCTTTATCAATGTGTACTTATCGTTATCATTTTCAATATTAAAAGTTTGTTTAATACGAAATCCATCTGGTTAATTTTTTTCATTTCAGGTTTCACTTTTCTGCGCTCTAAATATAAATTTAATGAGTTCCCACATTTTGGTATTTATTTTATTGTTTCACTATTTAACATTTTTTAAATTCGTTATGATCCGATTGAAAGATCCAATTAATTGGTGGTATCCAGAATTTAATCAGCAACGTGATGAACAAACAAATATTATGTACCCGATTGAAGAACCAGCTGTCAGAGGTGAACTTAATGCTTATATTGATTTTTAAATGAATTTTTCATAATTTTAGACTCTATTGACTATGGCGACGCTAATGTAAGCGAAAAAATTGAAGTTGAAAACGAAGGTATTTTTAGTTTTTAAATTTGATTAAATCTAATTTAATTAAGTATGATGAAAGACCGTATATTGGGACCCAAAGCATTCGATGAAAAAATTCCAAATTGTGGTTTTGCGCTTGATTTGTATCCAGAAAGGCAATTAAAGTATCGGGTAATAGGCGGTTTCGTTGCAGCACCGGACACGTTACCGTGGCATGTTTCGCTTTATACTTATGAGCCAAATCATTTTCGATACATGTGTGGAGGAGTCGTAATTGGGCCATTTCATATACTAACAGCGGCACATTGTTTCAAAAGGCAGGAATTAAATTTCTTTACACAATCAAGAAAAAAAAACTTAAAAAGTTAATTTTTTAGTGTATTTGCACAGACCGCAGATGAATTTTATGCTTTGGTTGGTACTAATAAATTCAACAACAGCGATTCAAAAGGAGCGTTCTACAAAGTGACTGAGCATGTATTGCATCCAAATTTTAATGTGAGCACGTATGCAAATGACATTGCCGTTTTACGCGTTTTGACGAAATTGCCGCTCCATACAAGAGAAGTGAGGGCGATTTGTTTGCCGAAACAACAAATTAAAACCGATAATCGTGTGTTTGTATCCGGTTTTGGAAGGACCGCGTTTGAATCGAAAAATTATAGCGATCCATTGATGGCCGCCGAAATTCGTATTCTAGACGATAATTGGTGCCATGTTTATCCATCGTATCATTCGGAAATTCATTTATGCGCTGGCTATGCGATTGGTAAAAAAGATGCTTGCACAGGCGACTCTGGTGGCCCTTTATTTATGAAATTTGGCCAAAGAACATATCTCATTGGTTTAGTATCGTTCGGTGAAAATTGTGGTAGAGCCGAGAGACCAGGCGTCTACACGAGAATTACTTTCTTTATCGACTGGATCAAGCAGACGGCTGGTAGTTTTATCTGTGATGATTGCGAAAATTAATTGAATTAAATTCTTACTGATTAAATCATTTTTTAAAATGTATTAAATTGCAATCCCGTAAAAAAGTATTTCCTTTTCTTAATTGAAAGTTTAAAATGGCAAATGTTTTTTTAATCATTGCGATATTTGAATTGCTATTTACCATAATTTTAGGTATAATTCACTTTTTCTTTTTTCTAAAATTTTCATTGCTTATATCTTCAAAAAGATTACGCTAACAGTCAAATAAATAGTCAAGAATGCGGCTTAAGATTTGGACGAATATCTGGCCGAATAGTGGGCGGTCAAGCTGCTCGCAGTGGAGACTTTCCTTGGATCGTTTCAATTCAAGACGCATATGGAAATCACTTCTGTGGTGGTTCAATTATTCATCCTAATTGGGTATTAACCGCAGCGCATTGTTTTCAACAGTTATATGCTAACTTTTTCTTTAACTTTTATATTTATAAATCTTTTTAATAGGCGTGACGTGAGCAATTTAAGAGTGAAAGCCGGTACTCTGTATTATGCGCAAGGATCAACTCATTTAGTTTCGAAAATTATCATCCACAAAGATTTCAGTGCGGAACATTTCAAATTCGATGTGGCTATGGTCAAAATTGATCCATTGTTTGTATACACACCAGGAGTAAACAACGGTATGGGTGCAATCGGACCTATTTGTTTACCAGAACCGAACATTGAGTATAGCGGCACTGCCACCGTAGCCGGCTGGGGATTCACACATCCTGAAGCAGGAGCTCCTTCAGCTCTTTTGTACGCTGTCGATGTAAATATATTTGATTGCACGATATCGTGCGATTGTCAAATGGCGTATCAGGTGTTTGACAGTAGAGTTATGATGTGTGCTGGTTATCATAGCGGTCAAAAAGATTCTTGTCAAGTGAGTAAAAAACAATATAAAAAATCATTTGCGTTTTTTGAATTTTTCAGGGAGATTCCGGTGGCCCGTTAGCTTCATTAGAAAACGATCGTGCTGTACTTATTGGTCTCGTTTCTTATGGAGAAGGATGCGCGGAAAAAGGAAGACCCGGAGTTTATGTAAAATTAAGTCAATTTTTACCCTGGATTCACTCTATTTTGGCTCAATATTAAAGTATTTTAGTTTTCTCAGTATAAAAAATCGACTTTTAAAATCAAAAGCACAAGAAAATGACTAAATCAAAAAAAAAATTATAAATGTAAAAAATATGTAAATAAAAGGTATCAGAAGTAATCGAAAAGAAAACATCGAAAGTTAAAAAATGAAAAGTTTGAAGATTTTTTATATTCTTTGATGGCTTACGCTGAAATCTATATAATCATTAAGTAATGTTTACAGTGACTTAACTTGAATTTTGCTATTTAATTTGCTGACATTTTATCTTTTTTTCTGCGATTTGTAAACTATAATTTATGATTTATTCAACAATTTAAATCGCCTCTATCAAAACATTTAAAATATTGCGAAAATAAACATTCATTGCATGTCAAAAAATGAGCGACTAGAAACAATTACTTTCAACAAAATGAACATCCGATCACGAAAAAGTTTAGTTGCACAAATCTCTAATCCAAGCTGTACATGCATGTTTCACTAGCGATAAAAACCGAAGAGCAGGAACATAAGGAGGAGAACTACATGTATAATCATATTCTGTTTACAATTTAAAATTAACGAAAACTTGATGACTATTGGTTGACCATTATTCACTGAAACTTTTTTATTGTCAAAAAATTCAATTACCTACTCAATTTATTTTTATCAATTTTTTGATTTTCTAGTTGTTACCAGGTAAATAGTAAAAATTTTTGCCATTAAAATGGCAAATGTTTTCATCTTATTAGAACATATATTGAAATACTTAGCCGAGATACATGCGATTCTCTAACGACCATACTGCCTGCCAAAATTGAAGGTAGCGTGGTTTTTGAAGTACATTAGAAATTTCTTAGTAAAGCTATTTAATGTAAAAACATTTTACAAGATATTTTAAAAGTTTATTTTGAAAGCAAATGAAAAGATGATTTTCCGAGTTGTTTTCGAAACTATTTTAGTTTTTGAAATTGTGAAGTTAAAAGAATGAATCGATTTAATAATGACTTATATTGTTAAAAAATACACATCGAAGTGTCTTAATTGCCTAGAAACTTTGTTTTTTTAACGACTATGCACTAAAATTGCTAATAATTTTTTTTTTGTTGACGTTCTAATTACAGTAAAACCTCCCCTAACGGACACGTCTCTTGAGCAGTCATCTCCACTAACGGACACTAAAATAAAATACCCTCCTAAGTTAACTCAATTAAAGATATCCTCTCTACAACGGTCAGATTTTTTGGGCCCTTTGGTGTCCTTTGTAGAGAGATTTCACTGTATATGAAGGTTATAAAAGGAGAGGGAATAGTGTTTTGTAATAAAAAATTTTATTATTTAATTCTTTTTTTACTTATTCACCAAAAAATTATTGCGCCCTCACATTCTAAACAGTCTTTAAAGGAATTAAAAATATGCAAATATGAATATTATCTAAACATAAATTTGTACATTTGGCTTTCTCAAATAACAAAACGTCACACCGCAAATCAATCAAATATGGCACCGATCAACTCGTTTTTAATTTTGAGCTTTGCTATTCTTTGGTCAGAAGGTATTAATTTAATTTTTCCGACAGACATTTTCTCACCATTTTCAAATAATTTGTATTATTTTCGTTCACAGGCCCGCTCGCATCTGCAGATCGTGCATTTCTCTGTGGTGAGCGGCATTCAAGAAAGATCAGCAAAAGATCAGTTCAAGGTAAAATTGGACACATTGTCGGTGGTAAAAATGCGCGTATGGGTGATTTCCCATGGATAGTTTCGGTACAAGATAAAAGTCGTGGTCATGTATGTGGTGGGTCAATTATTGACCACCAATGGATACTATCGGCTGCCCACTGTTATGTTCAGTTGTATGTAATAATAAAATATAACAAAAAATCGAATTAAATCGATTTCAAATTAACTCTTCAGAACCCCGGATCAAGTTGAAGTAAAGGTTGGCGATGTTAATCACAACCGAGGTCAAAAACACAAAGTTGTTGAAATTATCAATCATGAGAAATTTGCCATGGAGCATTATCAAGCTGATGTCGCGCTGCTTAAAATAGAACCGCCCATTAAGTGGTCACACGGAAGAAAATTCGGTCGAGGCGCAATTGTGCCAATTTGTTTACCATCTAAAAATAGCGAATTTACCGGAACCGCAACTGTAGCCGGCTGGGGACTTACTGATCCGGAAGGCGAGAAGGCTTCGACAAGTCTACAAGCAGTCGATGTGAACATTTTCGATTGTTCTAGCAGAAACTGTCATTGTGTCGATTCTTACGATATTTTCGATCCAGAAGTGATGCTTTGCGCAGGAAAATCGCAAGGAGGACAAGATTCGTGTCAGGTGATTATTCCATTTTTACTTTTAGATAGCGTTGTGTTTCTTGTATAAAAGGGTGATTCCGGAGGACCTTTAATGGGCATTAGTGATAACGACCGAGTGATTCAAATTGGTGCTGTTTCTTATGGTGAAGGATGTGCCGAAAAAGAGAGACCAGGGGTTTACGTTAAATTATCTCGCTTCATTGATTGGATAAAAGACAAGAGTGGTCTTGAAAAATTGCCCGAAATAAGCGATGAAAGTGTAGATTAATAATAAAAGTAAATCAATTTTAATTCGAGAAAATAAAAATCATTGTTCGCTGATTGCAGCTTGTCAAGGATTTAAAATTCATTTTTCGCTTTTCGTTTCTTTTCCATTTCAACACGAATTCGCTCGGAAATTGAATTTACAGTTAGATCACTTATTTTGATACTAATTGCAAATCAAAATAAATTTAATTTAAATCAAGATTTAAAAGATACAAACATTTGTTCATTTTATTGAAATCTTTCGAGTACTTCGAGCACAGTCTTATATACAAATTTCGAAGCTTCATGACCCCAAATGAAGTCAAGATGATTCCAATCTGGATGTGGTACTTCATAGTCGAGAATAATTTTACCTTTTGCAAAACACAAATAAACGCAAAAGTTTAAAAAACTTGAAAACTCACCTTTTAATTCATTTTTGAGAGTATCTACATCTTCGGGAGCAGAAAGCCAGTCATTTTTTGAGTACAGAATGGCGATTTCTTTTGAATCTATGCTTTTCAGGTTGAAAACCGGCGGATTTTTCGAGCCATAAACTTTCATATTCACTCTTTGTCCGTAATCAAACTTTTGAAATTTGCCAGAGAGTATAATTTGTGTTAAATGAGCTAAATTCCATGAGGATGCACCAGCAGGTGTATGTGAAACATACGTCGGTATGCGTGTTTTATTCAGTTGCGGGTAATTGAATCCAGCAAACAGAGAAATAGCAAATGGACATATTTCACGAATAAGCGCGTATTTACATACATGAATCGCAAAGTTATTCAATAAACCTTTCGGCAGCAAGAATGCACCACCAACGTAATATAAATAATTCACAAGCAATGAATTCAGTATATACTTTATCGGTGATCTTAAATGATTGAAGCGCGTTGTTGGTGCCAATGCGATGAAAGGTCTAATAATTTTCGAGTATTGTGGCTTCGATGCAAGCAATCCAAACATAATTAAAGTGCCCTGAGAAAAACCGATGTAACTCATTGTGGCTGAAAGGAATGCAATCAATCAGAGAAAAAGTTTTGTTGCGATACTTACAATGCCGCGTTTCATTCAAAATGTAATGAATCGAAGCTGGTAAATCGAAGTCGATCATTTCATTATAAGAGAAATGCCAAAAGTTTTTATCTAACGTGAAAGCATAATTGAAAATAAATTAGCCGATGAAAAGCGCCGACCTTTGCTCGGGTCAAGTTTAGTATGATTGATGCTGTACGCGTTTCCTCGGCTATTTCCTAACCAAACGTCATAGCCAAAAAGGCTCAACGTAAAAGCGAGATTATCACCCACAGTTTTATTGCGAAAAACAGTTTTGCTATTTTCATTTCCTATTCCAGGAACGTTTATAATAAAATCCATCGAAGAGCATAAAAAACAATGATGCAAGAGAATCGGTCGTTTCGGAGCTGAATTCAAGCGCGGATTCACAATTCGATGAAGCGTTAAAATATAACCATCGTCAGTAGTTACATAATGAGATTCCGCTTTGAATCCTCTCGATTCAATTAGCTGCTTAACATCTCTATTTTCATCTGGATCGATGTCATAATTAATTTTTCCGAACAGCATACAAATGATAGAAATTTTAAGAAATAAAACGCTTATTAAGAAAGTGAATCTTTGCGAAAGCCACATGATTCTAAAGCGCACAAATTGCACTTCACGTGTTACATACTGTTCGTACTTCAAAAATATTCTCGATATAGTTGGCGATAATACTTGACAAACGAAAAAATTAAATGATAAGATATTTCGTCAGCGAACGATTTGCGAAGCAAATCAGTAAAGGAAATGCTTGCTCACGTGAATTTATTTTGGACGCAAATGATGTAACAAATAGCTTAACAAATATAATGTAGACGAAAGTAATTGGATTTAAGAGAGTTTGTTAAGTTTCAAAGTCGGTGCACATTTTTCTTCACTGCACATGCGTTTGACATTACATTATGGTGTGCGATTCTGCGATAATCCACAGTGAGTTGTGTTCACTCTTGAAATTTTGACTATCATTTCTTTGACGACATTTAAATATTTGATAAAAACGTGAATGAACTTACACTTTTATTTTGCCATATCTCATGATAATGTAGCTTTAGATTTGTTTTTCATTTGAATCTGTCTTGCGATTTAACGAGTTTTGAATAGAGCTTTTGCCTCGCCTACTCTTTCAACCAACACGCACGCCTACGATGATTGTCCGCCGGCACGCACCTCAGCGGCTTCGTTTCAGACAAGGAAGCACAAGTAAAAATGTAAGCGCGCATACACACACTGCAAAGTAAACGTACTACCGATTCAAAATAAAAAGTTTCGTTTATCGAAAATGAGCTTAAATGCAAAGCGACTTTTACTAGACGCTCAATTATTCGTGATGCTTTGCAGTGGAGCTTACTTTTCGATAATCGAAACATTTTACTTTGAAACTGTTATACGCACCAATTGACAAAAGTACGCATTTCCGTACATAAAACACGAAACATTATCCGGCAGCATAAACTGAGTAAATTTGAATAGTACAAAATGCCATAGAAAACGAAAGTCTAAAAAATGTACTTCGAACAACGAACAACAGAGTGAGAAACTGACCTGCTGCCTTCATTTTTTCTCGCTTCGGGACCAGCGTTCAAAAATAACTCATATAAGATCGACCATTTGTTTAAGAACATTGATCTTTTCTCATTGATACATAAAATGTTGTATTTGAATTTAAGTGTAATTGTGAGCTGCCATTTCGTTCACAAAGAATGAAAAATGAAAAGCTATTCAATTCATCCGAATTTTTCAGTGGTAACAATGCATTTGTTTACAGCGAAATTGTCACAGAAGAAGTCAAAAAGAAAATTGATTTAGTGTATGTGACTCTTAATTTTCGTATAAAATTGACGCATTTTTCATTTAGATCGATCATGCTTATGAAATGTGGACTGCTGAGACCTTTCGAGAAGAAACCGATTTAATAACTTCCCAAAGCTCCTAAAAGTTGGTTTGCTTTTTAAATCTCATTCACGCTCACATGTTCACTCGGCAAAATTTAATTTCTTCAGTCATTCATTTAATTTCAAATTTTTAATCTTAATTTTAGTCATTCTGGCCCAAGTTACTGATTGTCAGACATCGTTCATCCTTCTTTACTCTTTATTCGTTCTTATTTTGATATTTATTAGTTTTTTATTTAAATATTTGTACATTTAAATAAAAACCTTTTAATCTTAAAACGTCCAAACTGAAGTTGCGCAAAGTATTATTGCGGTCTTGCGCGTGCAGTGGTGATCATTTTAAGATGAGCTCGTTCGCAAACTTACAAAACTTACTTACTTGTTAGCCTTCAGTTTCACTCTCTCATAATTCATGTTTTCTTCAAAAAGTATTTTTAGACACAAAAATTATCCATAAAAATGTGAGATACTCTCAAAAAATTTTGTCCATCTTATGGAAAAACTAATGTTAAAAAACCATTGAGTTCAAAAACAATCAATTTTTAACTTCAAATAAAAAATGAAAACTTTGCTTGTCTCCTCGATGAATGGGTAGTTAATTCTTTTTGTGGTTAATCCAAAGAGGGATTGAATACACATACAATCAAGGGAAAAGATTTGAAAGAATTTTTAAAATCTATTTGACAATAAGCAAAAAAGTTTTAAAAAGAGCGGACAAATTTTTTAAATAAGGGTAAATAAAATTTGGGGGTTTTCAAAAATTGTCCTCATTTTGCAACATTTGAAAAAGTATAAACAAACAAGACAAATTTATCGTTCTTTTTAAGCTATGAAAATTTTTATCGTAACTCTTTAACTTTAAAATTTTTTAAGTTAATTTTTGTGTAAGTTCAGTTTGGACAGGTATTACATTTAAATTCTTTATGAAGGTTTTTTGGATCGCTCGCTAAGCTAAAGCAAATATTTTATTTGAGGTTTGCGCAGTTTGCGATATCAAATTTTAATTTTGAAGCGATAAAAAGTAATTTTTCGAAAAAGTAAAAACATTTAGAAAATAAAACGAGAGCAAAATTTTTTAGAAACTCAAATAGAATTCAAATGGCATATTTAAATAAAAAATAATATCTGAAACTACTATGAACATTAAATAAATTATTAATCTTGCCAAGATTTGTGTTAAAAGTCAAAAGACAATAATAATAATAAGCAGTTTTCGATCAAATCCTTTGCCACTTCAATTAAAGAAACTTTTCAAAAACTATGAGATGCGGAGGTTTTTCGATTCCAGCTAAGAATTTGCGACCCTTAAATTCAGCATCTTTATATGGCAACACAAAAGTTTGTTTGAAACCCAATTTCTTGCTAAATAAATGCTGTGTTATTTCAGCAGTTGCAACCACAAAAGCAAGCTCATATCCAAGTGATTTCGCATGATTTAAAGAAACTGTCAATAGTTTAGTTGCAATTCCTGAATTTGCGTGCGTTGATTTGACGCCAAGAGCAACTAAACTCAAAATTTTCTTCATTTTCGAAGGATCGTTTGCTAAATCAGGATGATCGTTGTAAAGCCAATCATGTTTTAGTTTGGTCATTAAATATATAACTGCTGCGCTGTTCTCATCGACCGATATCGAATCAAATTTATCTTTCAAAAGCTCGAACTCATCTTTAAAAGATGAACACAAACGAAAGCCCACAATACGCTCGCCCTTCGGTAAATTGATATCTTCGCATACAAAAGAAAGAGACTCTTTGGCACATTCTAAAGTCATCGGTCGCGCGAAATCGGCCTCAATAGTATAGACAGAAGCACGAAGATATATTCCAATCGGTTCTCGGTGAGCGAAACAGTCAGAAAATAATTGAATCACTTCTTCGACTTCTTCTTTTTGCATAATTCGATACACTAAATTACTCGACATTTTTATGAGAATTTTGTTTGATAGAAATTGAACGTGTTTCGGGTATTGTTGCAAAAAAAAAATTAATTTTTGTGAATGTCTGTTTTGTGTAAGAATGCGTTCTAACATAATATTAAATTAAATAATCAGTAGTGTGAATATAAAGAAGATTCTTTAATAAAACAAGTTCAGTTTTGCATTTTTTACTTTGATAGAAAGCATTTTTCTATAGCTTGAAAAAAGAGAATTTAAATAAGAATTTAGCATGTGAGAATTGAAAATAAAATTTAAATAGCATATTCCAAGAAGATATGTTATTTTGAACAAACATTAAATTGAAGAAATGATTAATTATCTTGTCAACAGTTTATTGAATTACTGAAGTTATTAAGTTACAAAAATAATAAGCAATTTATGATAAAACAATTTGACAGTTAGATTAAAGAAACTTTTCAAAAACTATGAGATGCGGAGGTTTTTCAATCCCAGCTAAGAATTTGCGACCCTCAAATTCAGCATCTTTATATGGCAACACAAAAGTTTGTTTGAAACCCAATTTCTTACTAAATATATGCTGTGATATTTCAGCAGTTGCAATGACAAAAGCAAGCTCATATCCAAGTGATTTCGCATGATTTAAAGAAACTGTCAATAGTTTAGTTGCAATTCCTAAATTTGCATGCGTTGATTTAACGCCAAGAGCAAATAAACTCAAAATTTTCTTCATTTTCGAAGGATCGTTTGCTAAATCAGGATGATCGTTGCAGAGCCATTCGTGTTTTAATTTGTTCATTAAGTATTTAATTGCTTCGTGATTTTCATCGACCGATATCGAATCAAATTTAGCTTTCAAAAGCTCGAACTCATCTTTAAAAGATGAACACAAACGAAAGCCCACAATACGCTCTCCTTTCGGTAAACTGGTATCTTCACATACGAAAGAAAGCAGTTCTTTAGCACATTCTAAAGTCACCGGTCGTGTGAATCTGGGCTCAATAGTATCGACAGAAATGCCGAAATATTTTCCGATCGGTTCTCGGTGAGCGAAACATTCAGAGAATAATCGAATCACTTCCTCGACATCTTCATTTTGCATCACACGAAATACGAGATTACTAGACATTTTTACCAGAATTTCCTCGTTTGTAATTGAGCGTGTTTCGAATTTAATTGCAAAAAATATAATTTATTCGATCGCCACGTAGGCAAAGCTTAAACGCATTCGACGCGACTTTCTTGACATTAAATAATCATTTGTTATTCTTGATTACCGTATTTTCTTACAACATCGAACATGTTCTTCAAGCGTGAAACTTTGACATTGGCAAAAACGTGAAATTCACGCTTTGTACATGTGCTTATATCT